>OMKZ01026441.1:60784-71843 GCA_900302535.1 Neoniphon sammara
GTTAATGATAGAGGTATGTGGCAGACAGTGTACCACTGTTACATGGGAACTGCATCCAGACATGACAAGTTATCTCCACACTGGACGTGCTGTCTGTGTGTGTTTGTGTGTGTGTGTGTGTGTGTGTGTGTGGTGGCGGCAAGACTGTTTTTTCAGACACTTCAGGAAGCAATGGACAGACAAAAACATTCACACACAGTTGAGTGTACACACACTCTCTCGTCTGTGTCTTAATATTTAATACATCCTTATAACCACAAGAGGGCAGACCTCTGTGTGTTGGAAAGACAAATGTGAATGTGAATGTGCGCTGAATTTTCCAGTCACTCTACTTGTCAACAAGTCTGTGCTGCTAATGAAAATAAATTGCTAACATAAGGCTGAGGGCTATTACGGCACTTCAACTGCCATGTATTCAATAATTTTAGTGTACTCCTTTAAACGCTCAGTTAAACACCTGCAAAGTCTTGCAAAATTTCTAACTTGTATGGATATGGGGCTGTAAGGTTTTACTGGTGTAAAAATATGCAGATTTGCACTCATCCTTTTACGTCCATACTCATTTTTGTCCAGTATACAAGAGTCTGCATTGTTTTGCATGTCTTAAATTGACCCAGATTACCAGCCAGAGGATCCATGTGGAACATGTGAGAGAGATGTGATAAGAGGGACTCAGGTATGCAGACCAAATGTGTAGACTTCCAGCACACAGACATCCAAGTCAGAGCCTGTCACAATTTCTAAGTACTGAAAATCCATACCAGTGAGGGATGATGCATCACCACAGCGAAGAACCTTCTTTTCAGGTAATCTCTCTGGTTCTTTAATCGAGGGGAAGTTGGGAACAAAGCAGTCATGCCAGCCCAACTTACCCAAAAATCTTGTTGGGGACTGGCTGGCACAAGATGATGTGCAACAGCCAGGTTCTTCTCTGCATCTACCTGCACCCTCGCAGCAGAGACAATGTGCTCCAAAAACTTGGAGCACAACTTGGAAAATCTGTAAGAAGAGGCTTTTTTCTTCATGTTAACTGTAGGTTAGGCCTCTCTATATTTGTTCAATACAGTTTGGATGAATATGAAATGCTTCTCCCATTAGGACAACTACATGATAATGTCTAGACAAGAAGACAAACCAAAGGCTGCCTTTAAGCTCTCCCAGGGTTACCTCCATCAGTCATCATCACCCACCCCAACGACCTGAGAATGTGGACCAGGAAACGCCCAAGCTGAAGAAGGCTCAGTGATATCTACAGCCAACGTCTCTTTGTTAAGCACCCTTCTGCTTTAAGAGAAGAGGTAAAGGAGAGGCAACAGCTTAAAAGAAAAAAAAAAATGCAGATCTTGCTCTACTAATCAGGAAGTTGAAGTTTCATTCATGAAGAACTATTTCACAGTATCATCAGTTGTAAAAGACAAAAAACTGTAGTCCCTGACAGATGTGAAATCAAAGCCCAGAACTATGGTCAAGGCAAGAGACTGTTGAGACAGGTCGGGGGGAAATTCCAGGTGCGCTGTTGAAGAGTAATTCTGACTTTACCCCATCCTACCCTCTGTTTGTGAAGTACAGAGACACACCAGTCCAAGGTTTAAGATGTTCTCTTCAATGCCTCATTAACCACAAGAACTTCATTAACAGGATATAACTTGATCTAATGTGCAAGATTGCCCTGGCTTCCTGATGATCACTTGACAGAGGCATGACGAACTGGTTTGGAGGCGATCCAGACACAGAAAAATCAGGTGGATTGTTTGGCAAGCCAGAAGAAGAACCTTTATATTTTATGGTTCAGAATGCGATACAGTGTGGACTTTAGGTTGACTCGCAAGGCCTGGGTGGGAGTTGGGTTTTTCTGTGCCACTTTGTTGTTTTTGTTGGATGCCTCATGAGGACATGAGTTGCGTGGGTGATTTCCTTTGCAATGCCAACAGAAGGCTTGTGGAGGCTTTACAGAAGTTTGAGAAGGAGGGTTGTTATCAATTTTTGATTGGTAGAGTGGAAATGTTTTTTGTTGTGCTCCTGTTGTAACTATTTCTCCCAGCCCCTCTCCAGCTGTTGTCCCAGCCAAACCAGGGCATCTACAGCTGAGACTCCACTGCTCCGTGATTGGCTCACAAGTTGATGGACATTTTGAGTAATCTGTACACTTAAGCAAAACCCTGGGTGTTCTCCTGGACACATTGAACCTAGATTCTCCTCCCTTCCTCCAAGTTATCAACATAATCCGCTGATATGAAGGGTGTGAGAAGCTATTATAAGGTTTGCTGGTCTTTCCTTCAGTGTAATGTCTGTAATCAGCTTACTTCCAAGAGTGGTTACTGGTGTTTAGAGAATGGGTGGTTCTTTGCACAGATCCATGTCCCCATTACTGATGATGAGAGACTGTGTTGTCCTGTTCCTTCAGACCTCAGGAGGGCAGCACATCCAAAGACAGTCCCTCCATACTCACCAAGAACATTCTTTCTAGCGCCAAAGCCATTTTGCCCTGGGTGTTTATCTTTTTATTGCTGGTACTTGATTTTAATCATTTAACACTGGTTTGATTAAGAGAGATTTATATGAGTAAAGGTGGCGCAACCTTTATTCATACACTGTTATTTATATTTCTGTCCCAGCATTTAGATTAGCGTGCCTGGGGTGCCAGTCAGACCGTAAACCTGACAAATTTAGTCAAAAGTCAAGTCAAGTTAGGGTCAAACCATATGAAGGGCACATTTCACGTTGCATGCACCCCAGTAGCAACGTTCCAGCATCAACACAACAAAGACACATTAGTAACTCACATAACACAGTCTGATGCAAGGTAACAGTGTAGTGACATTACAAATGGTACAGTGTAAAGGATGTCAAAATTGCCTGAAAGCTAATTCCATAAAGGTAACTGCAATATGTTTAGGTTATAGGCTAAGGTCAGAAAACTAATGGTGGTAAAAGGACATGTATATGTATGTAGGAAAAGTAGTTCCTTGAGTATATGAATGCATGAATGTGGCAAACAGAGACTGGGTCATCAGTTTTTGTGTGTTTAGGTATATACCTGTGTGTTAAACATGCTTTATGAATACGTGTGCATTACCTTGCAAATACAGTCCCGCTGCCCCCAGGGAACGTGTATGGGTGCTGTTTTCTGAACACATGGCCAACTCTGCTGCAGGGAATAATTTCCAGACTGCCGCCACACTGCCACACACGGAATGAGATCTCTGAAACACACATGGATACACGACACACGGGTTAAAAACATGTCATTTTCCACACTTGATTCAACAAGTTGTTACTATAAAACTATCATAGTTGTTTGCTGTTAGTAGCATGTAAGCAGTCTTGGAGGGTAATGACTTCAAGAAGTCTGCAAGTCATGAACATAATTAGTCTCTTGATATCTTCTCTTTCCAACATTTTTGCATTTTGATAACTTCGCAAAGATTTAGCTGTGACTAGGATTCATCACTTGGCTCTAATTTCTCTGCGGCAACACTGAGTACAGTGTTAGCTGAATGAGCACAAGTAAACCAGCATTTGAACTGTCAATCCAGTTCTGAATCATCCTCTTGCTACACATTCTCAGGAGAATCATGGATGATTTGGCAGCTCTATATTATTAACAATTTCCCCACTGAATTCTGGGCAAATTCAACAAGGAGACAGAGCTGGGCAGCACAGGGCGTAGTGGTTTGCACTGTCACCTCACACCATGAAGGTCCCATGTTTGAACTTTGGCCCTGGTCATTTCAGTGTGGACTTTGTTTGTTCTCTCCATGTTTGCAAAGGTTTCCGGGAAACTCACGATGAGCTAAATATACTTAGCTCATAATATATTTAGCTCACAGCATTTCATATAGTATGGTATGATGTATGATGTATATAATATGGTATGTAAAACCGTTTAAGGCATGCTCGTGATAAAAGGCCATGTAAACAGAGATGAGGTTATTTCAGGTTATTTTCACTAATGCGTATCCTAATCATTATCACACAAACACTTGTTTTCTAAGATCAGCTATACTTTAGAGCACTCTATTGTACTCTGCTTTTTTTTTCTTTGTTTTCCCACATTATCACTGGCCCTGTTGTCTACCAAAATGCTCAAGGATTTTCTGTACTTTATTATGTTCCTGGCCTTGAAAACCAGATGATCTCATAAGTTGATCACAGTGTGAGACACATCCATGGCACTATTTTAGTGCCAAATCTCTAGGGAGTTTGGAGATTTCGCAAGTGGTTTCTGAACAGAAAGCATAACCATGTGCGACTTTTAAAGCAAGCAAGCAGCACAGCATAAATGAAAGAAAGAAACTCCTGATCTCTGCTGCTGAAAGAAGAAGTGCGCATGGAAAAAAAAAAACCCTGACAGCTTCCTGTCGCCTCTGGAGGTTGATATTCAAGGTTGTTTTTAATGCAGAAGCAAGCAACGGATGACACAGGCAGGGTATGACATCAACAAGCCACAAGGTTAATGATGTTAAATACTGACAGTAGCTGGTAGGTTTAGCCTGTGATGGGCTGGTGACCTGTGCAGGGTGTTTCACTACCGTATGCCCAGTGCATGCTGGGACAGGATCCCTGAAGAGGAATAAGCTTGTATGGAAAATGGATGGATAGATAGTTGGTAAGTGTGTCTGTTCTACTCGTCACTTTGCTGTACTTTGCGCTTTCAATCTTCTTTATTCTATGTGATTCTTTGTTAGTTCTGCTCAACTAGAGCAGATTTTCCATTCCCCATACACCCATCATCATGTCATGCTGTAATGTACTAGCGCATTGTAATTCCACTGAATTTAAATTTATTCCACTGTAGTTCGACTCACCCAGGTTTTCTCCACCCCATACGTCCATCATCATGTCATACTTTCCCAGCTGCTCAAAGTATTCCTTATCCATCACAAATAGACCTCCCGCTATCATCGGAGTCCTGCGGGGAGAGACGAAGACGAGAGAGAGATAAAGACAGCGGTGAAGCAGACGGAGCAAGAAAAAGACTGAGATTATGGTGGCAAACAGCATATGAATGTTTGAGTGTATATGTAAGCAAGCGGCTTTGTACGAGAGTTTGTGCGCAGCCGTGTAGTGTGTGTGTGTGTGTGTGTGTGTGAGAGAGACTTACTTGATGGGAGCAATGGGATTGCCTTGTCTCGCTCTTCTCTGCTCCAGTGTCATGTAGTCCCACTTAAACACAAGGTTCCAGTCAAAACCTATCCACACCCACGCGCACACACACACACACACACACACACACACACACAGCTTGTTCCCACACTCATACACAAACACCAAACTGTTGACCTCACACACCGAGTCCACACTCTCCCACAGCCACCACCTTCCCTCTGTGCGCCGCCGCCAGCTCCCTCAGGCCCGAGAGGTACCCGTCCGCTCCGCTCTGCTCAAACTCGCCGCAGCGGGTGGGGTGGCACCCGACGGTGCTGTAGAACTCATCTGAGGAGGGAAACGGGTCACGATCAATAAATCTCACTACACTTTGTCCTGCACTGGTCATTCCTCCCTGATCATTTGACAGCAGAGTCTGACCCCTCTGCCTGTGTAATTTAAAGCAAGGTAAAATTTCTTCAACGACTCAAACGTAGAATGACTTACATCTTGTCACTGCTGTCCAATAACACACTACAGGTGGATGTACACTTGCAAAATCAACCCAAAAAGCACCTACAGCATTTTTATTCTGCTCTCTCACTAATAAGCTGGCCTTGGACTTGATTCAGACTCGTCTACAGGACTGATGCGTCCTCACTGCCATCATTACCTCTGGTCTCGGCCAGTCTGAGGGCCTCCTTGCTGTCTTCAAGGCTTCCTCCAGTGATCATAAACTGTAACAGAGCAGCAGACGTTATACAGGCTTTCTACCCCTTTGCTGACATCAAATCCAAGACTTCTGAAAGACCCAAATAAAAAACATTATTCTTCCTGTGTGACAAAAAAACTTAATATGTCACATTTAAATGATACACACGTCTTACCTTTTGGACCCCAATTTTGACAGCCCTGTCAACGATCTGATCAAAGTCATCTGTGAGGAAAACACAGCGTCAGCAAGTTACATGAAAAAAAAAAAATAAAAATAAAAAAGCACACAGACTGGGTTCCAAACAGGACTGTCCGTCTGCAGCGTGGTGCTTACCGTCATGTTTCTGTTTCCCTCTGTAGACTCCTCTGAACATGGGATCTGTCAGGTTCACACCGATATCTGTGGAGGCAGAGCCGCGTCACCATCATCACCACCAACATGGTCAGCATCACCATTGTGATCCTGACTCTGTGTATAGGCTAACACTGCCAGGGTTAGGGGTTCAATTCCCTGTGCAGTTCAATGGGGAGACCAAGGCACTCCACCTTAAGAAGTTGTTCACATCTTGTTTTTCTTCAAACAACGTCAAAATCTGCCAGTGGGATGAGATAATCCCACTTGTTTTCAATTATTCAAACTTGTGAATAATTGAATTTTCTTCACTAAAGTGTCATTTTCTTGATCCTAGTGGGCTGATCTGCCTTATTCTGCCATGTTTCAACATATCTGAAGCAGGCAACTGCACTGCAAACAAGTGGGATTAACTCATCCCACTGGAGCATCTTTTACAATGTTTGAAGAAAACCGAGATTTGAACACTGAATATCAGACTAAATGACCTGTCAAGATGGAAATATTTACAGTGTTTCACTTCTTTCACCCTGATCCACTGAGAGATGTGAGTACAGGCTGCTGTACAGTGCAGTGAGGACCAGTGAGCAGACCGACAAAACGTGTCGATAGCAAATAAACCATTTGAGAGTCACTGCACAGCAGCAAGGCTCTGTGCCTCTGGTGCTGTGCTGTCACTTATTCCACACATCAGGACTCTTAGGTAGCTAGCCAGCTAGCTAAAAATGCAGCTTGTTCTGTTCACAGAAGACTACAGAGTGCAGCTAAACGTTTAGCCGTCTTCTCTCTTTTTTTTTTTTTTTTTTTTTAAACTTTATCGGTGTTAACATATGAATATGTCTTACCAATGAATTTGTGTCGGGCCATGGCTGTTTGAGTAAAGCTTCTAAAAAGAACCACACATGCTACAGCTCTCACCAATCCCATAATGCTAGACTACCGTATTTACTGTAGTAAATGTAAATCACATTTCTGAAACATTCACTGTCCGTGACCTCCAAACGAAATAGCTCATTGACAACTGGGAGAGAATTATTTTCACTAA
The DNA here is from genome assembly GCA_900302535.1 of Neoniphon sammara. Lineage (NCBI taxonomy): Eukaryota > Metazoa > Chordata > Actinopteri > Holocentriformes > Holocentridae > Neoniphon > Neoniphon sammara. The sequence continues at coordinate 67,984 of OMKZ01026441.1, forward strand.
TCATCGCCGGCACTGGCGGTTAAACGTTGACAAAAGAGCACGTAAGTAGTAATATTTTTTTGCGCATTTAACCCCAAACATCCAAACTCCCAGAATCCTCCTCGGTCGGCGAGAAGGTGACAGGGGACAGTAAAAATGGCCTCTGCGTATCTTACTCACCAGCAAAAAGTGTTGCGGCTCTACAAGAAATCACTCAGGCACCTGGAGTCATGGTGCATATTTAGGTAAGTAAAGCTTTCATCATTACAGTTTTCCGACGAATGTTAAAAAATAATATCTAGTGTCGCTGTTGAAGGGGAGATTGTTTGCTATGCTGCATCGGCTAGCTAAATGCTAACCGCTAACGTTAGCTGGCAGGTCACTCATTCCACAAGTCAAATCCTGCTGGAAAAGTGCTTGATAACAGTTCACTTTGTTCCTGGATGGACTGTTCACTAGCTGTTGTCAAATATGATTGTGACCGTGACCCTGGTTAGTTTCAGTAAGTGAAGGCTTTTGGTCAAGGCTTTTGGTAAGGTAACTTTGTCGTTCACCGAGCGGTAACATTAGCTAGCGAAACTCCGAATCAATAACAGCAGCTTGCTCACAGCAGTTTAAAAAGTTTAACTTACTTGTGATGGGAAAACATGGTATAATGTTCCAGCTCTGCCTGGTTTCGGACTGTTCTGACAGCGACAAGCCTCGGTTATTAATCACCACTTCTCCATCAGTGGAATTTCACACAACCCACATATTGATCTGTCATATTTGTCTTCAGACATAAATACTATAATCTGATAACTTTGTCTCTAATTTATGTGTTGGTCGGAGAAATGTCTAACTTTGGAAACACGTAGGCTATCACTGACAGATTAACTCATACTGATCAACGTTGCTTCATAGGTATTGGTATTTGGTGGTATTTCGTCATCATGACATGAATTATTAAATGTGTCAGACATTGTGTTATGGTTCAAGTTGTGCTTTGTATGTTGTGTTTTATCAGAGGAAAGGAAAGCTGTCACAGCATACATTCATAATGTTTCTAAAGATTTGTCAATTTTATATTTTTATGTGCTTCCCTTTGGTGTTTTTCTCAAGTAAAATAGAAACTATTACCTGCTGCTCAGACTAAGGAAGTAATTTGAAGACATCACTTCCCATCAGCAGCTGTTGTCAGTTAATTGAAAAAATGTTGGCTAGTTTAATTGGCATTGAAAGTAAACATTATTTGCAGCCCCACTTTCCTATTTGTATGATCGTGTCTCATTGTATTGTAGGTACAGGAAACATGCCTTTTCCCTCTCAGTGCTATTAACAATATAACATAAGTGCCGTGATGTGTTGCTGTTGCAGGGACAAGTACCGCTTCTACGCCTGCGTGTTGCGCGCTCGCTTCGAAGACAACAAGAATGAGAAGGACATGGTGAAAGCCACCATGATGCTGAAGGCGGGAGAGGAGGAGTTCTGGGCCAACCAGCACCCTCAGCCCTACCTCTTCCCTGATTCTCCTGGCGGGACGTCCTATGAGCGATACGAATGCTACAAGGTAACACAGGGCAAGGATGACAGTTTCCACATTTATGTACCAAACCAGTACGGTTTTTGTTTTTGAAGAGTCAAAGACCCATGGCCAGAGATTTAGCAGCAGTTGGCTGGTGGTCATGTGCTAATTTTTGGTGATATTTCTATTTTCCTCATGTCACTTTTGTCCTGTTTGGTCATGTTAGAGTCATACACAGTATTTGCATTTCATCACCGCTGCCATATTGTTGAGAATGTATTTCCTCTATAAATGACATTGATCAAAATAACAATCACTTAATGTCTTTCTGTGTGTTGTAAATCTTATGTTGGAAATTATGTTGTCATGGTGATGATTGTCTCTGTGAAAATGAATAATAATTCCATTAAAATGAAGGTAGAAATGTCATATTTCCACCATAGGGCTGCACTGTTAATTGAAATAATATTGAATTCGCAGTATGTCCATGTGCAAAATCCAAATTGCAGAAGCTGCAGTTTTTTGATAATGGTAAAGATGTGACAAAACAGCTTTATAAATGAAGTATTGTAGTGATACAGAGACGCTCTCGCCTACATCATATTCTCCAGATGTGAGAAAACATGTTTATTTGGTACAGACCCCAGAAAAAAAAATCACATCATCATTTTCTTAGTTTGTTTTTTTGGTAAAAATGAAAAATAAGATTTAAAATAATCATTCATACTACAATTGTGAATCATATCGCAATTGCAGTATCTCTTAAAATAATTGCAGTATGATTTTCTGATCATCGGATTTTGCAGCACCAGTGCTCCATGAATCGGCATTTGGTGGGACGTTAAGCAGCTCAGGTGTTTCTTGGTGTGGATTGTGATGCTCAGACTGGCTTTTCAAATGTTAAGCAGCTTTTTAAAAACATTTCATGTGATCACAAAGAGCTGTCTAATAATAAACTGAGACCATCATATTATGATTTTACTGTCTGTAGTTTCTTAGAGCGGCTTCTCTGTGCTAAAGTGGAACTCACTGAGCATCATGTTCCTGTGATTTCATTTACATCTGTTACAGTTTCATACATATATGTTTTTATATATATTACAAAAGCTTTTGTTCTGCGTTGCATGTGGGTGAAACCACTGAGCTGGACTCTCTCCCTGCAGGTCCCGGAGTGGGTCCTGGACTTCTGGCACCCCTCGGAGAAGGCCATGTACCCAGACTACTTCGCCAAGAGGGAGCAGTGGAAGAGACTGAGAGAGCAGAGCTGGGACAGAGAGGTGAGCTGAGCTGCACAACACCTCTCTACACGCTGCTGACCGCATTCACGCTGCGCCTCCACCAGTCGGGTTTTCAAAAGCTGATGCCGGTATTTTGTGCTGATTCGTGATATTTTTAAATTCAGTATTGAGCGTTTCTCCCGTTTTTTTTTTTCAGTAGGATAGAAAAGGTCTTTAAACAACATTTAGACCGTCATGGGACACTAAAGCTCTCCACTGACACCAGACTGATGAAATTTTAGTGTCAGTAGAGAATTTAAATGAATGTGAACAATCATAAAAAAAGTACAGAACACATTCAGACTCAATGCACACAAACTCACAGTGACTGAAAATCCAAGGACTGCCCACACTGTTTGATTGACAGGTGAACTCTTGTGAAAAAAGACAGTGAAGAGGACTTTGTAAAAAATAAATAAATAAATAAATGGACCTTGCAGATTATCTTGTAAACTGGTAAGTCTGTCTCTGTTGTCTCTCTCACTGTGTTGACAGCAGTTTCTGGCAGCAGGTGGACAGTTTGTGTTTATTTGGTCCACCAGGTGGCGCCAGAGGTTTGTTTTCAGACTTCTGAGGCCTGTCAGTGCGCTCTGGTACCTGCAGGTCTTGAGTACCGGAGAGTTTAAAAAAAGTCAGACAGGGAAAGTCAGGGAATTCAATGAATTCTTGTGTCCCCCCTTGACCAATATGTTAAGATTGGGCTCAATGAATTGCAATAGCAAAGCCCATAAGACAGGAATAGTATTTACCTGGGTGCACCTCCAGTTCTTTGGGAAGGGGCATAGTAGGAGACCTCAGTCATTATATAGACATAGCTGGGACAGTCATGGTTGGTTGGTAGGTACGTAGTGCTGGGGAGTTAAACCAGGTACTTACCATGTACAGCTGACAGACACAGGAATGAATGGAAGTCTGCCCCACGACATAATGCCTCCAAAACACTTCACTGTCACATCCAGGGCCTTGGGAGCTCAGTTCAAGCTGATGATGATTTGATTTTATAAAAATAACAAAGAACATCTAAATGAATTGCAGAGTGTTTGGGGGAAATGTAGCTCACATTTACAATACCAAAAGTGATGTTTTCATGTGGACATGAG
>OMKZ01026444.1:0-27838 GCA_900302535.1 Neoniphon sammara
CTTTACCTGCAGGCTGTGTTTGTAAAGGAAAACAAGGATAATGAGACTGGCCAGGGTCATGAGGGCTATGGGCAACACGTCCCTGCCCACTTGGGCGGCTCCGTTGGCTTCCTTGGACAGCTTGGAGGGGAAGCGGACGTAGCAGAACTGCACGTTGATGCCGTGGCTCATGAGGCTGGAGTTGTTCTGAGTGCCGAGGGAGAAGAGCACGGCCGCTGAGCTCATGCAGGTGTTGATGACCCACAGGAAGAGGAAGATGAGGCCTAGATACTGGGCTGCGAAGGCCCGGACGGAGGCCCAGCGCGAGCCTGGAGGGGCAATGCTCAGGCACTGGTAGGCACTCAGGACGAAAGTGAGCCAAATGGAGAGGGAGCGCGAGGTTCTGTAGACAAAGATGACCGCCTTGCAGCCCGTGTCTTCAAAGACATTGGTCAGGTGGAAGGAGGCCAGGGTCTCGAGCAGACAGCGCACGCCCACGACCAACAGGTTGACGCAGGCCAGGTGCAGGATGATGGCATCAGCAGGGAGGAGGCGGTTCCCCTGGTACAATGCCAGGAGGAAAGCCAAGATGACTGCCGCGTTCCCTGGGACTCCGACCACAGTGAGGGACATGTAGAGCATCCCACGAATGAACTCCTCCGATGGCATTCCTGCTGGGATACAAGAAGTTAGGAGGGAGGTCAACAAAAATACAAAGCCTACAAAATCTCACAATATGTTACCATATACACATCATATTATTTGTGGCTTTTTCACAGCAGCCACTTTGACATGAAATAGTCGGTAAACACAGGTGTTACTAATCACATTAATTCAGGTTCTGTTCTACTTAGGTACCTTAATTAATATGATTACTATCACCTGTATTCACCTACTATTTCATGTCAAAATGGCTGCTGTGAAAAAAGTCTATACTCGGGCTTTATGGTTGAATGTAAAATGATAGCATTTATTACAAAAATTGTATCCAAAAATGACTTTAAGAGGCTATAGTGTTACCTGAGTAGAACAAGGTAATGAGGTCTGAGGTAGACTTTAGTCTCTGATACCCTGATCCCTCTCTCCCAAAGTAGTCAGGCTGTTTGTGTTCTTATACACACAGACAGGTAAGGGATGTTGGATCTATTTTACATGGTCCATTGACTCTAGACTCCTCTTCCCCCAGCCTCCAATTACCTGAGATCAATGCAGATGGCTGCATCTGCGCCCTCCATGGCTGCATTGAAGGGTTTCAAATAGACAAGATAACATGGAGTAAACATTGTTGAGATTCATTTACAGGGCACAAAGATCCAACCAGTGGACAGAGGAAATGTCCGTGTTCATGAAGGTGAACGTCTATTAGGCTAATATGAGTTCTCAGCAAAGATAAAAGTCATTTCTCAATTCTTTGGATGGGGACTTTTCAAGCACTGTTTTTATTACTATCCTTCTTTAATAAAGCACCTGTATTTACCAGTTTGTGTCTGACCTGTAATATTACTTTTTGTTTCATTATTGGAATCGATATTGAAAGCCACTATCTATTACAGAGAGCTTTTCCTGTTGGTTAGACACACACCGACGCCACAGTGTCCTCCAGTGGAGAAAGATGAAACAAGATAAAAGCCAGAGAACGTTCCATTCAATCTGTGTGATGTATCACCCTTGGCTTCATTTTTTATTTAACTCTGACATAGGATCCAATTTATGCTTCTCTAATTCATCTAAAGCAATAAAATTACTAAAAATAAAGGCAAACCTTAACTCTGTGGAGCGTATAAAGGCAATTCAATGTGAGTAGGCTACACATGATGTAACTGCAACATATCTCACGCCTGGGAATAGATAATGAATATTTATCCCATTTCTCATTAGGGCATGATGAGACATAATGTCCCCCTGTGGAATGGGAAGAGAAAAAACTCCCATATGCATACAAATTCCATGTATGATTATGGTCTATCAAGATAATAGGCAAGAAGCAAAGACTTTAAAACTTTGTTAAATTGATATTTTGAAGATTGCGTTTAAAAGCATTTTTGCTCGTGCATTTATAATAAGTTAGAAAATTGAGAGAAAATTTGTGATGGCCAGTCTTCCCAGGTTTCAAGTGTTCATGAGAGACAAGTACAATAAAATTCAATTAAAGTTGTGCCAGTTTTGCCACCCAACCCTTTTGTAGAGACAAGTAGTCTAAACCTATTAATATCAGATTGAGACAAGGCTATACCAAAAGCCTGCTGAACCTGTGCTGTGGGACAGATTATAGTCGTGCAGTGCCTTGTCACAATGAGGAACACATTGATTCAACATCTTCTCCATGTACCAGCCAAAATCCATTGTCATCACCGCCACATTTTAAGTTGTATAACATCTGTTAGAAAATGGGGTTTCTGCTGCTGAAGTGATCTGATTCAAATTAATATATAATGGTACATGAGAAAAGCTTTTTTTCTGGTACGGTCACTAAGTTCCTGGACAGTGAATCAATCAACAACTCATTTATGTTTACCACACTGTGGTAAACTTCTCTAAGAGAGACAGATTGTGCAGCTGAAGGCCTGTGTTTGCATTGAGATTTAGATGTTACAAACAGCATTGCATCTCAAAGGAGGACATCAGCAGTCTGGAAATGTTGAGGGGCCCTTTCAGTGAAATTTGTCACTATACTCATACTCATTGTCAGTGTGGGGAAATGCCTTGAACTCATATTTTGTATCACCTTTTAATACCGGCAAACTAATATGCATGCATCCCCTGGTCAGAAATACAGGTTTCATGTCTCACATATTATTGCATTTACAGCAGTAAATTCCACTTTATTGTCCCAGCAGTTTTGCCATAATCATACGTAAACTTCAAAATCTGAGGGTTGAGTAGTGTAGTGGGGGAAAAAACAATGCTTTCAGCTACAAATGACAAATAAAAACTCACGCCGGGGGAAAGAAAATCAAGGCTGAGCTGGTAGTGCAGTGTACTATACATGATGCAATCCCATGAGACGGACATGTTTGAACTTGACATTTTAATTAGCTTCCTGAACATGTAAACATATAACAGCCATGCAAGGAGATAACAAATCCTGTGATCATTTATTCCAAGGCTTAATCCCAGGAGAAATGTGACAAGCTTCTCAAATGAAGTTGTTTCTTTTATCACAAAATCCCAATCTAACTCTTGAAAATTAGGATTGCACAACCGGCCATTCACATTAAAGACACATTTACAATTGCTATAAATAGTGCTGCAAAACCTGGCTAAGAACTGTTATAACTTCTGTGGCAGTATGAGTAAGCATTCCCCACTCAGTTATAAAGCTAAGAACATAAATGAGCAAATAAATAATGTGTGGTTGTCCCAGTGCCCCCAATTAGTGCAGACATGCATTGTTGTATGGCTAATTGTCTTGTTCCTCTGAGTCTTTTAACATGCTCCCAAGACATGGGGGGTGGGGGGAGATCAAACCTGAGGACCAGCTGTGCATGTAAAATCTCTTGATGGCTTATTCAATGCATCATCAGCCTGCTCTTGCATCAACAATAACCGCACACAGTCGTCTCTGCTGGGGTTGTTTAACTCAGTTGTTTACCTCCACAGAGAAAAAGCATTCTAATGATTTCAGGAGATTGACATGCAGTTTTTCTATTAAATTTAAATACTGACATGCAGAACTTGAAGGGGAATACCTCTCGAGTTTAGAATTCACATATGTTATTCATATGACCGAGGGCAAATCAATTATTTTTCATGACCATTAACAACTATTTCACAACGCTAAAGCCTGCAAATATAATCTGTGATGCTGTATTGATGTACAGCCTGGGGCAGCCCCATTCATAATAAAAGGGAGGGTGAGTTTGTGGGCTCACATTTATCTGAACCTGAACATCTAAATGAGTTCTACAGTCATGCTATATGTTCCAAACCAGAAAATGAACTCCTTTCCATTGGAGTCTATGGAGCTGGACATCAGTGTTACATTACAGGCATACTCTTCTCTCATTTCTGGCTGTGAGAGAAAGTGGTGAAAGTTCCCTTAAATAAATGCACAGAATAACAAAACTGAAATTCAGTATTGGTCCCCTTTATACAAGCTCTTGCAGTGTTTGTCCTCTGAGACCATTTGAGTCCGATTAGTGTGTGCCTTTAATTTTTCCAAATTATGGGCTGAATAGTGTAATGTTTGTCCTATGATCTCTAGGGGCACGGGAGACTATAAATTGGAATTACACGGGCTATTAATCACAGTTTAGGCTCAAAAGACTGTATGCGTCATCGGCAATTTCAGGTAAGTTTATAACTTTCACCGGCTGATGCAGTTTCATTTGCAACTTTAAGTGCCAAACTGTGAATATGTTTACTGTATCTCCTCAACACTGCATTGTATTTATAACACATCTGATTTTCTGTGTCTGCTTTTGCAACACACCACCCACGCAGGCCTTGGTGTCATGGATCTGTGTGTGACCATCAAAGGGGTGTCCTTCCTCTTGCAAACAGGCATGGGCATCTTGGGGAACGCGGTGGTACTGCTGGCTTACGCCCACGTTGTTTATGCCGAGCACAAGTTCCTTCCCGTGGACATGATCCTGTGCCACCTGGCCTTCGCCAACCTGATGCTGCTGCTCACGCGCTGCGTCCCCCAGACCATGACCGTGTTCGGGCTGAGGGACTTGCTGAATGACGCCGGCTGCAAGGTGGTGATCTACTCCTACCGCATCGGCCGGGCCCTGTCGGTGTGCATCACCTGCATGCTGAGCGTGTTCCAGGCGGTAACCATCGCCCCTGCTGGGCCGCGCTTATCCAGGCTGAAGGCCATGCTCCCCTCCCTTGTCCTCCCCACCTTCGCAGGACTGTGGCTCCTCAACATGGCCATATGCATCGCGGCCCCGTTCTTCTCCATCGCACCGCGTAACGGCACTGTGCCCGCCTTCACCCTCAACCTGGGCTTCTGCCATGTTGACTTCAGAGACAGCCTGTCATATGTGATCAACGGGGTGGCCGTCTCTGGGAGGGATTTCGCCTTCGTGGGCCTGATGTTGGGCTCCAGCGGTTACATCCTCTTGCTTCTCCACCGCCACAGTCGCCAGGTGAGGGGGATCCGGCGATCAAAGGGTGGTGGGGCAGAGACTAGGGCAGCCAAAACAGTGGTCACCCTGGTGGTCCTGTATGTGGTCTTCTTCGGCATTGACAACATAATCTGGATTTACATGCTGACGGTGGCTAAAGTGTCGCCCGTGGTGGCTGATATGAGGGTGTTCTTCTCCTCCTGCTACGCCTCGCTCAGCCCATACTTTATCATCTCCTCCAACAAGAAGGTCAAGATGAAGATTGTGTGTGCAGCTGACCAAGACCAGCTGTCAGCGGACACTCAGGAGTCCAGTGACAAATGACTCTTTTTCTATCTTGACATGCTGTAGTCTGACCTTTCAGACGACAACACTGTAATGTCACACCTTATCATTTTGTGCATTAGTGCATAGGTTTCTTTGCTATTTAACTCAGCCATGGACGCTTAAAGTAATTCCAATGTTTTTTCTTAATCATGTCCTTGTCTAAATCATAAATACTATATATGTCTATCAAATATTTTGTAACCATATAAAGGCCAAAGCCACACCCTTATCATCTCTCTCTCTCTCTCTCTCTCTCTCTCTCTCTCTCTCTTTCTCTCTCTCTTCATTTAAAATTTTTTTTTTTTTTAATTTTTTAATTTTTATTTATTTATTTATCTGTTTTTATCGGCTCTCTGTGCGCGCGCGCTCTGTAATCGCGTTCACGTAAAATCACGGTGCGCTCTGATTGGCTACCATGTCACGCACAAGTTCAGGGAAGCGTGTAAACACAACAAACCCCGGAAAGGGGAAGCGGAAGGCACAACCAAATGCAAAAAAAAAGTAAAGTTTAGTGACGCACAGGACACCTTAAATGTTCATATGAAAAACAAATCTCCGCACAACTCTTTCATTTCATTCCTGGGAGCATTCCTGCCGTTGCAGTTTCATGTGAGAAAGCGAGGTGAGGTGATAGTGTGCAGTATGAGACGTTACTCGTTACCAAGTTAACATTGGCGAGTCAGCTTTATGTTATGTGGCTCTGCTGAGAAGTCGCTCCGGTTCTTCTGACACAGATGACAAGAAAACACTCGTCAACCAGTCAATGGTTTTGGGGATGATTACTTAACGGTCTCGTTCACTGTGTCCCCATAACGAGGCTGCACTTTTTTGTTTCAGGTAAGTTGGCTTGCTAATGGATAGCTAGCGTTAGCTCACGTTTAATGGTTAACTGGTTTAGCTAGGTCAGCGTTAATTTACCGTTGCACTACTTGCTTCAAAGCGCAAACATAAACTGTTAGGCTACTCTTTCAATTATATCTCTTTATATACATATTTATTGTTTCATTTGCTAGTGGTGAGTGTCGTTCGTCAATGTTTTTGTGTCGGCTATTATCTCGGATTCAATGTGGATGCTCCCTTTTTTGTTTGTGAAAAAGTCTGGATCGCTGTACAGTCCTATCCTTTCCCCTGTTCTCTGTGAAATGACCTGACACCGAGTCCACTGGTTCCAACATTGGATGGCAATGGCGAGAATAGCCTGGTATCAAGAGAAGGTAAAGGCTACTACTTTGAATAGATTAACATCTGTATTAACATATGGCGCTTGGCACAGAAGACTTAAATGTGGTATTGTTGCAACAGATCGGGGCCTATGATCAACAAGTCTGGGAGAAATCTCTGGAGAAGGCGGATCTAAATGTAAGACAGCTGATTCAAGCCTCTGTACCACTGTTAAAAGCTAAATGACATTGTTACATCTTGTGCATTAACTTTCACCTCCGCTAAAACTATAACTCCTCCATGTCATTCACCTAGGGCATTGACAGCAAACCAAAGAGGACTTGTCACATCAAGCCAGACCTCATTGATGTTGACCTAGTAAGAGGTGAGAGTGAAAACAATCTGCATAGACTGCAGTGTGTATATCAGTTTCAGAGTCATTTATCATGATTTAAATGAAAGTATGGAAGAGACACACTCTTCTCCCTCAGGATCCACATTCAGCAAAGCCAAGCCAGCGAGTCCCTGGACAGCTCTGACTCGGAAAGGCCTGGTCAGAGTGTTGCTGTTCCCTTTCTTCTTCCAGTGGTGGATCCAGGTGACCTCCAAGTACATCTCCTCATGTATCCTGCTGCTTTACTTCATGCAAGGTATGCTCACATCTCAGATCTAAGCTCTACTCCAGACCATGCCTCCATTTGTCGGACTCTGCACGAATTTGCAATGAAAATACTTCTCACTCTTCACACTTGAGCGACACAGAGAGACCTCTTTAGTAAACATGAATTCTTTTTAAATGTCTCCCCTAAGAGAGCTTATTGTTTGCTGTTGCCTTTTTGTTATGTTATGCTGTCCTCAGTGGCAGCAGCGGTGCTGTACTTGGAGGTCCCTGGGGCGAGTCCCAGTGAGGTTTTTGGCCCCATGTGTCTGATGCTGCTGCTAGGGACCGTGCACTGCCAGATTGTGTCGACTGAATCCAGCCGGAGCCCCTCAGGCAGTCCAGCTGCCAGCAGCACCACCAGCCCTGCACGCAGAAGGAGGTGGTTTTCTCATTGTTAGGCACTGCATGCACATTGCTTTTAGTAACACACCCCAGCTTCCTTTGCATATAAACTCATAAATGCCCACATTACACGTGTAGACCTGCAGATTTTTCATCAGCCCATACTTGTTGCTATGTAGAGAAGCTTTTCGGGTACTCTCAATAATACTTTCATCCCTGTGGTTTTAGGTAATTTTATCATCACATGTACAAATCCATTGCCTTTTACTGTTCTTTATTATTGTGTCTCCAACAGGCCAAGGAAGGGCAGAGGACTGAGAAAACCAGAAGAAAAGGAGGACAGTGGGGATACAGAGCAACAGGAGCCATGGCAGCTTGAAGATAACCAGTGGTTATACAGAGCTGAAGAGAGACGGGTACAGTCAGTCATCTCATTGGGTTGATATTCAATCTCAATAGTGCAGTGTGAAGCAGGGCATGAAACTAACTTTTTGGTCACAGTGGCTAGCGGATTCAGAATTTCATCATCCATTTCAGCAGCAAAAGTAATTTTTAGACTGGCAAACAGGGAATGAATACTGGCTGGTTAGTAAGAGGCTTGTGGAATTGACATACTTGTATGCCACAGCCAGAATTTACCAGCATTTGGCTGCTGGCTATTGTTGATGGTCTTGACAGTGTCAAGGTAATGAGTAAAAATGAATTGATCTTCATACATTTTTGTTTTGATATTTGCCATCTTCAAAAAAAGGATGGCCCTTTTTCATCATGTTACCACCTGTAGAATTAAGAATGGTTGATTCATTCTGACCTGCTTCAAAAAGAGAGTTACAAAAATATGTCCAAGGTACAGTCTGCCTTGAAGACAGCAGATGAACTGGCAACAATATATAGCAAAGGCAGTGCACAGTATTATGCAGAACTCTAGACCTCAGGTCTCTAATTCTACCATAACTGCGGCTTGTAGGTTTAAATCTTTTTGGTTGTGCTGTTACACTGAAGTTATCTAATTATCTTGGTCATTTATTTATTCTCTTCATTTTTTTTCTCACAGAACAATAAAAGGAAGTCAGGATTTGGGGCATCTGATGAACTCTCCAGTGAGGAAGAGGAGGAGGGACCCCCAATAGAAGTCATTCGGCCCTTACCCCTTCACGAGAGACACCCTGCTGCAACTTGGCAGACATCAGCATCAGTCCTTAGGAAAAGAAGTCTCAACTCATTGTTAAAGCCCACACTAAGACCTCAGGTAAACCTTCATTCCATTGAATATAATTTCATCAAACTGTTAATCAAAGTGTAGTGAGATAACCAAGTTATTAATGAACCTTTTTATAGCAAACAGTCATTTGTAATAGATATTAGTTGTCAAACTTTTTTCCCATGTCCTGAATTTCCTGCTGTGCCATACATACGAACAAGTCAGTCTCTCAAACTGTGATTTGAAATCAGGAAGGAAGTGGGGCCACCACCAAGGATACCAAGGTGAAGCCCCGTGAACTGGAGCGCCTCAGGCCAAGCGGGGGCTCGCGGCCCGCCTCCGACACCGATGACACAATGTGGGAGGAGCTTCTCCAAGGGCCTGACTCCGCCTCCACGGGGAGCACTGACAGTGAGGGGGAGGGCAGGTACAATGCTGGCATGACACTCTCCCAAGCCACCACTCTGAGTAGTGATGATGAGAGCCTACAGCAAGGAATCACTGGAGTGAGTTTGCCAAAGATCTGTTGTCTTCCACTGGTTTTGTCAATGGACTCCAAACTGGCCTTTCTTTATGAGAAAATTACACGAGAAAACATGTTGGCTGTGGAGAAATTCCTGTTCATGGATGTCAAAGCCTCAAATTGCCAATGTAATTGGATACTACTTGACGTTCTTATAACTGATGTCGAATATAGTGGAGCTGTGGTAATATTTCATCTGTAAACTTACTACCAGTCATAGTAAACCCAGAGAGAGCATGTGTTTTAAGAGAGAATAAGCAAAAATAGGTAATGAAAGAGCTACTGTTGAGTTTCAGTGGTCCTTTTTCATTTGTCTCAAAATATTGTAGCCTCAAATTAAGTCAGTTCAGCTTCTTCATAATCACAAAAAGATGCTTGATAAAAATTTCATAACTGCCCTGAAATCATAATACAGTGATATAGTATAGCTATGAACAAATCTTGGGACACATCTTCTTGTTTGTGAACCACTACTGTAGTATATCTACATTCAGGCTGTATTTGTTTTTGCACATACCTTGTCAGTCCTTTGTGATGCTTTTGAGGAATGCATGTGACCTATTGTCTTGGATTGCAGGGCCAGCTGTCCTGGCTGCAGGCATGCCACCCATCCAAGGACCGTGTCAGTGCCATAATATGGGAGCAGGGCGAGTGTAAGAAAGCAGACATGTCAGTACTGGAGATCAGTGGGATCATCCTCACACGGGTACATCTCTGATTCATCACTCACTGCACATCAGTGTTTTGTTTATTAGAGTGACCACTCTGATCAGATTCTTAGCAGCATGTCTTAGGCAGATGTGGGCCAGAATGTGTTTGCAAATAGTTTTTATTTTCTTAGTTTTAGCTCACTTCAGTGGCAGATGGATGGAGTTTGCTGCGTAGGACAGAAACAATCACTTGCAGACAGTTTGTACAATCACAGGGATGACTCTGGTCGAAAACTTACCTCACACTAGCCAAATCCTGGTGCAGTAAACACCACCCATCTGGTACTCTGTCAACTTTAAAATAAACAGCTATTTTTATTGATGTTTGTTGAACTAGGTTGGCGTTTGGTATATGACATTTTTCTTTTTGCAGTATTAGTGTGCTTTCACACCTACAGTTCAGTTGCTTTGGTCTGATTCAGGCATAAAGTTGGTACTTCACTGCATTTTTCATCAGGTCTAGTTCACATTCACACAGCCCTGTATTAAGTGAACTAAAATTTGTATCAACGTACAGTATGTATTCAGTCTATTGATTCAACACAATCCTGTAGTCCATGTAGACCTTAAGGAATAATTAGAAGTCAGAGTGTTTCTGTTAGGGTTTTCTGTGTCATAGCGTGACAGGATGACATCTCTTGTTGACAGGTGAAGTTAGTAGAGCAGGGCATGGGTTACCTCATGCTTGGCGGGCTGGTGACAGCTACCCTGGCACTGCTTCCCTTTGCCTTCCGCCTGGCACAACATCTGGACTTGTCAAGCCTCGGCTCCGTGTCCCTGGCAGAGCTGGGGAAAATGGCCGTGGGGCCACCCGACGCCCAATCCTACGTCTTTTTCTTCATCACAACGGTGGAACGAGTCTGCCTCACAGGCCTATTCTTCTTCATGATGTGTGTGGCTGAGAGGACGTACAAACAGGTGAGCAGCAACTACAGCACTAGGAACCTCTCAGAACTGATTTGGCGAGAGATGAGAGATCTGTTTCAGCGGGCATGTACTTGTGATGTCATGGCTATGCAAATAACTCATGACCTCTTTTGCATGTTGTTTCCCTCAGTGTTTTCACCTCGCCCTGTTTAACAAAGCAGAAATATTAATGATCGTCATTGTGTAGCTGTACTAAGGCTGGGTGATATTGGCACATTCAAATAGCACGATATCCACAACTCTTGGACCATCAAACTCTACTTTTCTCCTTCAACAGAGACTCTTATTTGCGAAGTTCTTCAGCCATCTCACTTCAGCCCGCAAGGCCAAGAAATCTGAGATCCCACACTTCAGGCTGAAGAAAGTGCAGAACATAAAGATGTGGTTATCCCTTCGCTCCTTTCTCAAGGTTTGTGTTCTCCTGCTCTGAGGTTCTTCTGTTCTGTTAGTACACTGTTTTCACCACTAGAGGGATGCCTCGGTCGTGCCTCTGTTTGTTATGGCTTCTCATTTACCTGTTTGTTCAATACAGAGACGAGGACCGCAGCGCTCTGTTGATGTCATCGTCTCCACCATCTTCCTCTTGGCGCTTTCCATTTCGTTCATCATTTGTGCTCAGGTCAGTCATATCTGCTACGATGGACTTTATGATTGGAGAGACTACTACTAATCAGTAGTGCCTTGCACATTGCCTGACTCATGCATATAGAGGAAGTAACAGTTGGAAATACACTTTCTTGTGAAAGACACACTTGTAGCTGGTTACATTTGTTGAGATAAAATTTCAGGAATAAAAATTTTGTTTGAATGATACTTCCATGCTTTTATTTCAGGCCATTACCCCATAAATCTTGATTTCCCTGACAAGCAAAGTGCCATAGGCAACCAGTTAAAACAGTACATTGTTGGCTATGAGATGCTATGGCATGACATGTTGTGTGTGTGTGTGTGTGTGTGTGTGTGTATGTGTATGTATTTGTATGTGTGTGTATGTGTGTATGTATGTGTGTGTGTGCCCCTGTCTCAGCTTCTGCACAGCCACAAGACATTCCTGGATTCTCTGACCAACTGGGAGCTGATGTTGTGGGGCTCGTCTCTCATCCTCTTCCTGTTACGGCTGGCCACCCTGGGCTCTGAGACCAACTGCAAATACAGCAACGCCTCAGTGCTGCTCACCGAGCAGGTGAGACGTGTGTGTGTGTGTAACACACATGCAGACAAAACAAGACAGACACAGTGAAGGAGACAATAATAGACACTGCAGCAATCATAACAAAACCAAGATCTCTCTGACAGCTACGTTGGAATGTGTGCAATGTGTTGGAACTTCATAACATGCTGAAATTATTGGTCTTATTCTTTTGTTGATCTTCTGTTTAGCACTTTTCCTCTGTAATTTTGTAATTGTATGTTCATACCAGCCATGAAAAAGTATTTCCTCTTGAGGACCTTTAACTAAACTTACCTAACTAACTATTCACCATGTGCATTGTATGTAAAACTTTTCTTTTTGGTTTGCTTTAGATCAATCTATATCTCAAGATGGAGAAGAAACCCAACAAGAAGGAGGAGCTCAGCATAGTGAACAATGTTTTGAAACTTGCAACAAAACTGATGAAAGTAAGTGTGAAATCAGCTGTTGTGATTTACCGCCCGTATTTCCCTTCGAATGTGAAATCATCTCAGCCTGCTGTATCATACAGTTGTGTCATGTTAAAGGAACAGTGTACTCAAAAATAAAAAAAAATTGTCATTATCTACTCGCTCCTGTGATAGTTGAAACAAAGGTGAAATGTTTTTTTTCGATACAATGCAAAGGGAGGCAGCTCCATAGCAACATTCTCCAAAACAACTGAAGTCAATGGTTACCTCTTTCCATGAAGTTCCATAAAGGGCAAAAAGTGACAGCAAAATTTCTCCATTCAGCTTGTACAGCACGATCCAAGTCTTCCAAAGCCAAACAATTGCATCCTCATTGGAAAATATCTATATTTATACCCTTATGTAGCCTAAATCTTCATTATAGCCTTTCATAGTGAAACAGTTCACACTAATGTACACCCAAGTTTTGTGCATCCATGTTCTGCATGACGAGAACTTACCAGAGTAGTTCTCAAAAGTTCAGAACAAGTTCTTGCAAAGACACTTCATTTGTGTTTGAACTGGCACAAGTGTGGATAATAACAAAATTTAAATTTTTGGGTGAATTGTTCCTTTAAATTGTGGCCATTGGCCCTTTTTGCTAAAAAACAAAACAAAGTGCACTGTTCATTCCCTCCCCCTCGCCTGCACCAGGAGCTGGACACTCCATTCAGACTGCTGGGTCTGACAGTGAACCCTCTGATCTACAACATCACCCGAGTGGTGATCCTGTCTGCTGTGTCTGCTGTGGTCAGCGACTTGCTCGGCTTCAACATCAGAGTGAGTCCTGGTGGTAACTGTTAAAATCACAGCTCCTTTGGTTCTGTAATGTTTCTGCAACAAAACTCAAAAATAAGGACAAACTGAAAACTTTTCTTCTACATACAGAGGGTTATTTCTCCAAAGGTGCTGCCAAATTCAACCATCTGACCTCTAATGATTAAATGTATGGTAGGAGAATGAGAGTGATGAGCCTAGCTAGGAACATAATTGATTTTGCATCAAATTTTGTTATATATTCAATAACATATTACGGATTATTGAATTGTTGATTATATTCCATACTGTTACTTACTTGACTGCTTAAAGTCTTGCTATGACCAGACTATCTGGGCCGTAGTGAGCAGACTACACTGATATCTAAGAAACCTTTCTGTTTCCACCTTGGTCAACCAGCACACAAACTAGCATGGTAGCAAATGCAGACGTTGACTTGAAATTTAAGCTACATCAGATCAGTTGTGCAGCATCTATTGGAGAGGATGAACCAAGAAGGAGCACTCCAATGGTTAGCAAGCAACTGGAGGGTGTTTGGGATTACGTTTACAGTGTCGAGTATCAACACCAAAGGGCCCATGATGGCGGCAGTGAACCCTGAACTGTTTCAGGGTTGCCCCACTTTGTGGCCTTCATGAATAATTACATATGTGTGGGGTTGTATTGGCTGTGGGTTAAGGAGGACTATGTGGGAGACATATCAGCTACCTTGTGTAATTGACAGTCATCTTTTTTATCTAATATTTTATCTCCTTTGCTTTATCACCAGCTGTGGAAAATCAAGCCTTAATGTGAATATGCCAAACCACTAACAGTCGGACACTGGAGACTAGAAACTCCTGTCGTCTACTGCAGCCAGTCATCTAAACAAAGTGTGCAAACCTACTGACAGTGTATTGGTCATCTGTGCCTTCCGAGGAACATTGAACTTTCTGGATCTGGATTTCATTCATCATCGACTTGCATGAGGTGCTCTGACAATCACCAGTGGCTGCTCGATTGGCGTAGCAACAACACCGCTTTTGTCAGCCGCTCCACTAACCCAGTGCCTAACCTTTGACCCTTGAATGTCCCCAGATCTGTAGTGGAAAATAGCAGTAAGGAGTGGGGACCTTTCAGGCCTCTGTGGCATCCGGGTTTCCAAATGTGCAACATGTAAAGAAGCGTGGACGAAAGGTTAAGTAGGAACCAAGAGAGAAATGCAGACATTATGTAGATATTTTGTGTTGTCTTATTTGCATATGTTTCTCAGCAGTGTAGTATGGTAACTGTAAAACAAGCTGTGTGTAAAGCCAGGAAATCAAAATGGGTAGCCAACTGTATAAACTGAATTTTCATAGGACTTAAATATGCTTTCAACCTTTTGTAGTATTTAAGGGGGAAAATATATCTTCTATGTGGGCTTTATTTATTTGGGATTCAGTATTATATTAGTGCTTAAACTTGTAATGGTACCTGTAGGTCACAACTCTTGGACCACCATCAATGCCTTTGTATTGAAGACCATTGTTGACTAAAATAACTATGCAAAGACAGTATAGTTATGCTTAAAGAAAATGTGTTTGTTTAATAGAAGAAAAGTGATTAAAGTGCTTTTTTCATCTATGGATCTGGACATTGATTTTGTACTGTGGGCCTGAGACAAACAATTTTCTCATTATGCTTAATAAAGTTATGGAAAAATTATCCGCTGCTCAGTAGATCCACGGGACCTCTGCAGATTTTGTGTCCTTGGTAGCTTATTGTAATTTGTTCCCAGGACGTTTTAATGTGCAAGGCTGCCCGCGTGCTGTGTGTACCGTAGATCTATTATCAGCGTTACGGTAGGAAAAATATGACGTAGAGGCACACCTTCAGCTTGGAAGGACACCAGCCGACTGAGGGACCTCAGCCCCAAGGACAGGCCGACCAGACCGGCACCGATCTGGCGCTACTGCTGCCGACACTTTCGGTCAGCGGTGTCGCGACTACCCGGTCTGGGCATTGCAAGGACCAGGCGTGCATCAGCGATCAGGAAGAGGCTTTTCCAGCCTCAGCAGATCGTCTCAACATCAGGTAAAAATATATATTATCTGAATGTGGTGCTTTAAAATAACGCCCTGCCGGATATATCTGGACCTATTGGAGAGATTTGGTGAATATAAGCCTAAGCGTTTGGTGCATGTCTGATTCGGAAATGTAAATAACCGCTTTCACATAGGTTAAAGAGCAAATACAACGGTCTGTCCGGTCTAAGTCATCTTTTTGCCCAGTGTATCAATGCGGCTCTTGCACAGCAGTGCAGCGCGTCAAAAGCCAAAGTACACTTTTTTTTTCTTGGACGCGCGGCAGGACGGATGATGTGGCAGTGCCTTTCCCCCTCATCACTTCGATTGATGTGAGGCTGGCAGTCACCGTTGCCAGGGGATACCAAGTTATTTCCATAACATTTTGTTAAAATGTCTTAGCTTTGTGTTTGTGAAACATTAATATGCTCAGAGGGGTATTGAAGGGGATATTATTTCACATATGCATAATTCTCTGTTTCAGACCAGCCTGGATAGTGCCCCTCTCAGAAGAAATTTATTTTTTATTTTTATTTATTTATTTTTTTGACTCCAGCAAGACTTCAACATGTCAAGCATTCAGAGAGACCCTGGCAGTGCAAACTCAGCAGAAGCCAAGAAAACAGAGCTGAGGGTGAATGAGAAGAAATGCTGTAAGTAAAAGTCTAAGCCTCCCAGAATGAGATTTCTTCTGCATGGTTGCCCTAAATGTTTTGACTTGGGGACAAAG
Organism: Neoniphon sammara; assembly: GCA_900302535.1. Lineage (NCBI taxonomy): Eukaryota > Metazoa > Chordata > Actinopteri > Holocentriformes > Holocentridae > Neoniphon > Neoniphon sammara. The sequence continues at coordinate 16,097 of OMKZ01026444.1, forward strand.
AGCCCACAAGGCCAAGTGCTCTTTTGACATCTGATCCTGTATTGTTCACTAAGTCGACTGGGTACACAAAAGTTCTCGGTCACTTGATGCAATTCCCTGTCAGTGTAGATCAGTTATTAACAACAAAGGGCAGTTTTGAGAAAACCAGATCCCTCTAGCAAATTGGAATATGCATATCAAATGAAGCAGTGATACAAAAATAAACGGTGTGACACTTTCTGTGGTTTGGCACTTGAGTCCACTGCTTAAATTGCTTTTCTCTCCCAGGACATTTTCCCTTTCTTCACCTCTCCTGTGCTCCTCCCTGTGATGGCAGTCACACATTATATTTATGTCTGAAGGGATAATTATACTTTGTTCAGTACATACAAATGGCCTATTTTTATCAGTCCCTAAAAGATCTCAAGAATGGAGACAAAAACAGCATTATATACACTTTGATATAGTAATTTTAATCACTATTTAAAACCCAGTTTTGTGTTGAGCGTTACCATGACCCCCGTTACCGTGAGATACAGTGTTTAAATGTAAGATCTTACACTGACATTCTGCAAAGGCATCTTGAATTGGACTCTCCCTTGTTTCCTCATTTTTGCATAATGGTTTATGTCATTTTCTGCCTGGTATATAATACGGTTTGTATTATCTTTTGCCATGCAGGTGATTAAGAATAGAAAATCCATTAGTTCCATACAGCTGCATTTATGGAGAAGCTTTAATTACGTGTGCATGATGAATGCTAATCTGTCTCTGGATCCTTTGCAGCATGGGCCTCCTATATGACTAATTCTCCAACAGTGATTGTCATGATTGGCCTGCCTGCAAGAGGAAAGACCTACATGTCCAAGAAACTCACACGTTACCTCAACTGGATAGGAGTCCCGACCAAAGGTAGTGCATTACATGTGACAGAAGCGTTGTGCGCCAGTTTTCCTTTGATTATATGCTGGGTTTCATCCATGAATGTTATTCCTTTTAAGTGAAAAAGTGACCTGATGTTTATTGTTCAATATTTCAAAATCACTATTGACACGACCATCTAATTTGCAAATTTTCTTTATCTTTGAAGGAGTGCCACATTCAACCTTTTGAAATCACAGGTGTATTCTGGCCTACAAAGTATTAGGCCTTAATTAGGCACATGCACAGTTTTAAATCAACGTTTTAAGCCTCTTGAGGATGGGAGTGTCCTGAGTTTATCTACAGGACATCTGTAGTGGAAGATCTTATAGCTGTATAGATCGAGGAAACACAGACTTGCAGGTCCATTACATGGATCAAATATTTTTGGTTTAACCTACTTGTAGTATCAGATTTCATTTGCAGTGGTTGTCTGAACTCTATTTCTGTCATTGCGTGTGGCAAACCCCATCTGTCTGGGCTCCATGTGTATAAAATGTATGTCAGAGGCAGGAGTCACAGTAGTACTAACTTGACTTACTAAAAGTTGACATCATTTGTTTATTTTGCAGTGTTTAACTTGGGGGTGTACCGCAGAGAAGCTGTTAGATCCTACAAGTCCTACGATTTCTTCCGCCACGACAATGAGGAAGCCATGAAAATAAGGAAGTAAGTTGCAGTCTGTTAAAAAAAAAAGCAAAACTTGATGATTCACTCTCATCTTATGCTGTTGTTGAGTCTTTATTCATGATTTTCACATGGCATCTATCAATAGTAGGGGAAGTGGTAGCATAATTGACCACTGAGTATTTGTTGTATAATGGAAGTGTCATGTTTCCCCGAGTCATCATGGGTCCATTTGGTCTGTTCTGCAGCCTCCACTGCTGCATCAGTGACTAAGCTATTTGTGAACCAACAGTCAGTCCAGTGTTAAACTTCCTTACTCTGGCTTTGTTCTATATTCAGCTTAAGGCACACATGTACAAATGCAGCTGTTACTGTGTGGATGACACATACACAGGATAGAGCGTGAGCACCAAATCTAAGTGATGAATGAGGTTAACTGATTCCATTTCGTAAGATCAATTTGTAAATCAAAATGATGAATGAAGGATGAAACAGTCTCTCTGTCCCATGCTGCAAGTCTTATCAAGATTAGTGATTGAAGGGGGGGGCTTGTGAAGTGCATTGCCCCCGTCAAAATGTGACAGGCTTTGCTGCTCTTGACAGCATCCCCGTGCTGAATACTGACCTAGATATTAAACAAGCTGCCACTGTCACTCTGAAGCTCATACAAGCCCGCCTGACTGTTGCATCGGCATCTGACCTGAGGCAAATGGTAATTGTAAAGGGTTGGAGTCGTTTGTTTGGGGTCAGATGGGGTTAACCCACTGGGACAATTCAGATAGTATGCTCTCCTCTCATCTGGCCTCCTCATACACCAAAACAAGAGCAAGTATTTCTTGTATTTGGCCCAGGTCAGATAAGTATATCCCAGAAAAGAAGACATGCATCTGTGTTAGCATGCTGATCTACCCCTAGTAGACTCCTGTCATGTTTCCCTCTCTCCCATAGGCAGTGTGCTCTGGTGGCTCTGCAGGATGTGAAGGCATATCTGACGGTAGAGGGAGGCCAGATCGCGGTGAGTCTGTCCACATTTTGTGTCCATCTGTCTGCCTGTATCTCTTTCTCTCTCTTTTCGGTGTTGGATCATTTCCAAAAGCTTTATAATATCCACATGAAACATGTCTGGCATGGGATATTCTTAATCCTAAACTGCCCTAAAAATCATGTCAGCATAGAATACACATATTACATACTGTGTATGATCAGTTTTTTTCACCCTTCAATTCCTTTTACCAGGTGTTTGATGCAACTAACACAACAAGAGAGAGGAGGGACCTCATTTTGGCTTTTGTGAAAGAGAATGCATTCAAGGTAAACTAAGTTTATATTTCGCAATCATGTACCATTGTTCCTCTTGGCCTTCAGCTGAAATTGGACTTTGATATGTAAAGGTGTAATTTCCTTCATGTATCATGGCATTGATTCAACAGAGAGTTGGAGATGGGTGTAGCATGTCTGTGCCCTTTAAAACAGACTAAGCTGCTGTCTTTCCAACAGGTGTTCTTTGTGGAGTCGGTGTGTGACGACCCAGAGGTCATTGCTGCTAATATTCTGGTATGATCTTATGTCATCTCTTGGACTTTAAAGTTTGGCTGTGACTCACTGACTCCTGGTCCGGGTCAAACCCATAACCTATTAATACTCAGACTATCTGCAGCATTTGTTATGTAAGGGCTGTTATGCTTGCACACATTGCTTGAATGTGGGTAAATACCTTTACAGGAAGTAAAAGTGTCGAGCCCAGACTACCCCGAGAGACACAGAGAGAGAGTAATGGACGACTTCCTCAAACGAATAGAGTGCTACAAAGTTACCTACCAACCTTTAGATCCCGATGAGTATGACAAGTAAGAGTGATCAAGTCTTGCTGCTTATCTTTATGGATGTTATTTGAACAGACAACACTAATTTAGTGTTGTGTCCAGTAAAAATATTACTGGCTTGCCCCTGTCTTATGACCTTACTTCATTAAATGTTGCAAAAATGTGTCAATGAGCCTACAATCAGTATATTATTTTAGAGAATTACCCCCTGCACTTCAGAAATGAATCACTAGGTGGAGACAGAAAACAGCCATTTGATTCAGCTGTGCCACTCACTGCCACCTGCAGGGATTTATCCTTTATCAAGGTGATGAATGTGGGCCGGCGTTTCCTGGTGAACCGGGTGCAGGACTACATCCAGAGCAAGATTGTGTACTACCTCATGAACATCCACGTGCACTCTCACTCTATCTACCTGTGTCGGCACGGAGAGAGCAACCACAACGTTGAGGGACGCATCGGGGGAGACTCAGAGCTTTCCCCCCGTGGGAAACAGGTGCGCTTGTGCAGGGCCTGTCTCATCAAGCTCATTTTATTTTACCTGCAAAGTTTGTATCTTTTGAAAACCAAATTGCAAGCGGATGTGCTGTTACTTCAGTGGGTTGAGAAGCACTTAAGCACAGTATTATGAGCACTGGACTCATAACCTTTATTGCATTAAATCCCTCCATGGGCCATTTTTCTTGTCCTCATCCACTGTACACAATCTATCCCAGTACAAATACCATAAAACCATCTTATGATAAAAAATACATGTATTAGATGGATAGATGGAACCTGTCTCTGTGTCTCATCCCCAGTTTGCCCATGCCCTGCGCGATTTTATTGAAGAACACAAACTGTCAGACTTGAAGGTGTGGACCAGCCAACTGAGAAGGACCATCCAGACAGCTGAGGAGCTGGGTGTGCCCTATGAACAGTGGAAGATACTCAACGAGATAGATGCTGTCAGTACCCTGGCATCTAACCTCTAACATTGCACCTGTGCTGACCCAGTGATAGGAGTCTCATGCCATTCATTTTCCTGTGTTTTTTAGCTGCCGTGGGGGAAGGGAGCTTCTTAAAGCAGCAAATGCAGAATACAAGAAATGAAATTGCTTCAGTGTAGAAAGTGGAAATTGCAAAAGCAGCCACAAGGCATTTCAGCCCTTTCAGTCCTCCTCAAGCAGCATCCTGAGGAGGAAAAACAAGCCTGAAGGAAAGCAAAAGTTCACAACAGTTGCTGCTGTTTCTGTCTATGTAGAACCACATTTTGTGATTGTGTGCAATCACAAACATTTTGTGCAATTTTTTTTCTCTCTGCAGCGAGTTGGCTTCCCTTCACCATTTCACCCATACCTTTGATATACAGCACAATAGATAATACAGTAATAATACAGCACAAAAACTAAGAAAGTTTTAAGATTTTTTTTTGTTTACATATATGGCCATAAACTCTTTATTATTCCTTTTCAGGGTGTGTGTGAAGAAATGTCCTATGAAATGATCCAGAAGTCATTCCCTGAGGAGTTTGCATTGAGAGACCAAGACAAGTACCACTATCGCTACCCAGGAGGAGAGGTAACCTACCCGCTTTTCAGTTAATGTTTGCAAACTTGCATCCCTCTTTCCTTAAAGAGAGGAGAGAAAAAGAGAGAAAAACCTTGAATTAATGATGTCACTGGGATGTAAAATCAGAGACTGCTCCATAGACAAGACATGATTTTGTGGAGCCATAAGATGCTAAATTGAACATTTTGTCATACCAAAATGAAAGGTAATCCTGAGTTTTGCTAACAGGTACAAACTGGATATTAAACCTCATTTGTGTGTAAGAACAAAAATTGATTGGCTCGACAAGTTTAGTGCCCCATTAACTGTTTATGGAGCAATGTTAGATTTTATATTGCAGCAACATCACATATAAGAGTATACGGCTGAAGAGTGCGGGGGCCACGGCGCTAAAATCTGAGCTCTTAAAGTGGGTGTCATTCCCCTTTAGACTTGTGTAGGAGGAGAAAGGTTTTATTACAGTTCTGTGTTCTCTCAGCATAATCAATGCAATTCCCACTTGTTGCCAATAGGGGCTGATAAAAGTCATAGATTACGTAATGCCCCCTTGACTCTGGCCTTTTGTAATGACTCTGAACTTGTCTCTCCTGGCTCTTATCAGTCCTACCAGGATCTTGTTCAGCGGTTGGAGCCAGTTATCATGGAGTTAGAGAGACAGGGCAACGTGTTGGTGATCTGCCACCAGGCTGTGATGCGCTGCCTGCTAGCTTACTTCCTGGACAAGAGTGCAGGTCGGAAAAAATGCTAGATGGACATCTATACATGCATGCATCTCCTCAAGCTTACAGCTGCTGTGCATGTAGACACATGATGGATCTCACAAGCAGATGATGATATACTGTATACTTCTCTTTTTCTTCTCATAGATGATCTACCATACATGAAATGTCCACTCCATACGGTGCTCAAGCTCACCCCTGTTGCATATGGTAAGTCTTATGCTTTCCATGCTGAAACCAGCAGTTATAAAATTCTTACATTCTAACGTTCACATTTGTATTTACTGCTTCTTTTTCCCTTTAGGTTGTAAAGTGGAAATGTTTTATCTTAATGTGGAGGCAGTGAACACACATCGTGACAGACCTCTTGTAAGTCGCTGTGGATCTGGGTGAAAAATTGCATCGGCATTTGGCATATTTGAATTAAAGCCTCCTATTGGATCACGTGTGCAAAATGTTTGGTTGTTGTTCACTCGCGTCAGTAATAGATTCCAGGTTAACCAGCAAATCTCTGAATGTCAAATCCAAAGTCTTATGGGTTCTGCCTTGCTGCACTTGCGATGCAATCACACTTCACCCCCTAAATGTGAGGCTTTGCTTCCTCTCCCCACATCCCTGTTCTGTTTTACTCATACGACTCTCCTCATGCTTTACCAAACTCGAGAATGTTCCTATTTCCTTTAACCTCCCTAATTAATCAAACTGGCTCCAGCTACGTCTGATTAAGTGCGTAGTTAATGTGGTAATATTTACCTTGACAGAAGCCATGGCTGATCTCACTTCCTTGCTTTTGCCTGAACTGTAATCATTACCATCACTCTGCTCCGGTCACCTCCTGCCATTGATTTGTGCCAAGGGATTACAACTGTACTCTTTAAAAAGACAGCTGTGTCCGTGCTGTAACTTCCCTTTAGAGCATCTAAATCTTCTGTGAAAAGGTGGATCAGGTGCTAGCTTGTCTGTCCTTTGTAATTAGGGTCATAACTTTACCTTTATGTGTTCCATGGTGGAATTATTTCTGTTTCTCATAAAGACTTTGGTTGTCTTACTTGTCTCTGTAAAGAAGGAGAAGGCGGCTAGTTTGGCTGAATCTGGGGAGGTGTCCCAGGTGCTGCTGTGTGTTCCCAGATCCTTTTTTCCTTAATGTATGCGGTGTTTCCCCATCTCCTACCAGGGTAATGTCCCGAGGGACCCTGCTCCCATACTCCGGCGGAATAGTTACACCCCCTTGTCCAGTCACGACCAGGTCAAGCGTCCCAGGCTCTACAGTGCGGGCAACCGGCCCTGGCTCCCCCTCGCCCCCACCCCATCAGCTCTGATGCCAGAGGGACAGCAAAGCCAAGTTAGTGCCAGCAATACAGGCTCCCTCTCTAAATCAGTCACCCTTAATTCTAATCAGTCACCTCCCACCCCAGTTCTCACCCTAGCATTCCCTCGCCTCACATTTGGATCCTCTTGATGATTCAGTGTCTGTGTGGAAAAGGTCGTGGAGTCTACCTCTCTCTTTTCTTCCCCCCCTCTCCCTGGGCATGTTTGGTACTTGTTGAATTCGTGGCTTCCCTCTTTGAATGGTGTGGCTGTCTGTTCCCGGCATCGGCTGTTTGTCTTGCATGATGTCTGCTAACACCATTGGGCCGTCTCCAGCTTGAATATGCAGAACAGCATGCCTACTCTTTGCTGAGAAAAGCTCCTTATGAGTTACCATGTCAGCCTCTACAGGTTATAGAGGGCACACATAAACGTCAACCACATCCTATACTTTGCTGTGACAAATCGTAATGTGGTACAAAATGTGTTCAAACAGCACCTAACCCTTATAACCCAAAGCCAGAATGACTATTTTGTTTAATAACGTTGAAACCAGTTTTAGCAATTTGAATAAAACTGTTTAAGCTTATCGTAACACGCTGCTTCTCATTATAATGTATGAGAAAAACAGAATTAATCGCTGTAGAATTTTTTTTTAAAAAGTTAAAATTTCAAAATGCATATTCATATTTGTGTGTGTTGGCTATTTGTTGGCTTTGCCTTGTGGGTTCAGTGCTTCAGCCCTTCTCCACATTTCTATCTATCTCTCTCTCTTTCTCCCGTTTCCCTCCCTGTCTTACAGCCTCGGATAGGAAGCAGTTGTCTGTGAGTATTCTGGAGACTTTCCCGTAGCGCACCCTTCATCTCTGCTCCATAATTATATTCATTCCATTGTAACCCATGTCAATATGTTACCTCAGTAGCATATTTTCTCATTTTCTACTTTCAGTCTTTGGGTTTCTCTAACTTTTCATTGCCTTTGCTCTTTGAAAAGAGAGCGAAAGCTGTTACGTGCCTTGTTTTATCACAGTGGCCTTATCGAGGGCAGTCTCTTCGTAATACAGGTGGTACACTTTATCATTCACTTTGATGCCTTGTTGGTTTCGGATCAATGGCTAAATCAATAAAATCCAGGTCATTCAAAACCCATTGCTGACAGTAATTGTTACAAGACACCAGAGCATATTTCAAATTAAGGAAATAATGATGAACAAGAAACCTAAACACACATTAAATTGTGGTAATCTAAGAGTTTTTGACTGAACTTTGATTCTTTGTTATTTTAAAAAATGAAATGTAGTGGAATATGATTTTAGGCCTTAAACTTTTGCATTAAAATTTAATTTTTCTATGCATTGGGTCAAAATGTGATTAATTTTTCAATATGTGGTTGAGGAAGAGTTTGGCTATTGGTAGTTTCACCACTCTTCACATAATGACCTAATTTCTCAAATAGGAATTTATGACTCCTTGGCTGCCTGGTAAGCTATTAATCTACCAGACTAGGATTTACTCTTACAAGAAACACACTTCTGAACATCAATCACCTCTTTTTTTTTTTTCCTCGAAGGAGTCCCTGTGTGAAGGAATCGACTCTGACAGCCCCGAAGAAACTAGTGGCTGTGTCCGCTTCTGAATGACCACAGAAGAAAGCCTCTCGCCTCATGACACAAAATTATCAAAAGCTCCGGAGCCTGTGATAAATCAAAAGCTAAACCTTGTTTGTATTATTATTCAAGGTATTAATGTGCTAGTTATAGCATTTTTATTTGCTTTTATCACATTATTTGAAATGATTGTTGAATTAAATGTAGGATAAAGTCAAAGAACATTGTTTATGTAAATGAGGCACTCTGGTTTCAAAGTCATTTTTGTGGTCCTCTCTGTGTGGACCTTATTATTCATCTTGACTCTGCATGTTAAGGCTCTGGAATGGAAACATTATTAGTATGAACACCTCTTGCATGTGTGCCAATACACATAAATCAACCAACAGAACATGTCTTAGGCCTGTTAACTAATCCTGATAGTAAATGCTGCAATGCCTTACTGTACTGTATATATGGTATTAGCTCCTCTGTGTGCCACTGAATGTAATATAAACAAAGTGTGTAATGTTATGACGAAAATCAAATTTCACTATTGCACATAGAACAACATGTTATCATACATGCACTATAACGCATACTGTAGAAAGCTGGTGACATATTTTGGTATTGTGGTTAAAAAGTAGATGCTGTGAAAATATTTTTATAATGCAAGTCCACCGATCTACTGTAGGACTAATCTCTAGATCTAATGCTTGTCAAGTGTATATTTCCAAGCCATCATTTGCTATGTCCTTGATTTGTTTATCATTTGAGAGAATGTACTGTAAATGATCAAGGTTGAAGGAAATTGCTAGTATTTTTGAAGCACTGTGTCAGAATGTTACTCTCTGTTACTGTATATATTGTATACCACATAATGAAACACTTTTTTAATCTTATCTCTCTGTCACAAGCCGCTATTCACAAACCTACTGTATTGAGTCAAGTGCTGTGTCACAATTGACACTAACTCTAAGGTTGTTTTTTTTTCAATTATGCAGCTATGTCTTCCACATAAGAGCCTTTGATTTCATTGTTGTTTTGCAGTAGTGTAAGTATTATGTGACTATATAATTGAAGACTGCTGAAAGCCTATTTGTGCCTTTTTAGCAGATGGTGGAAATGAATTTGAATGTGACAAAGAGAAGCTGTTGTCTAAAGGGAATGAACTCTTATCCAAATCTGTAATCAGTTTTATTCAGACTTATTTGTGACATTCATTTCATTGTTACCAGTTCAATTCACTTCAAACTGTCTCAAATACTATTAAAGTACTTAATGACAAATGACCCAGAGAGAATGTGAGACATCCTTGAGAACTATTTGGCTTCAGTTATTTAAAGAAAGGAAAGAAGAGTGGGATCAGGGTAAGAGGTAGACAAAGAACATGATGCACCAAAACTGTCCTTGCTTACCTGCGGCCTGAATGAATGAAGCATAGATAAATATTGTAATAACTCTTTTACACGTTTACATCTACTGGTGGATCAACTGTGAAAGGTGTAACTGAAAAAAGTGAGAAACACAAAAATTGTATTTACGTCATGACGTCACGCTGAGGCGTATAGAGACGTTCTACACATCACAGTCTGTCACTGGATGTTTATTGTTTGAGGCAGGGTTGCAGTTAACGCCAGGTAAGAAAATATAATAACTAAAGTTAGTTATCTTGCCACATTACCAATTTAACCACCCTACCGGGAGCCACTTCATTAATAATCAGCTGACAAACTGACCAAGCTTACAATCGACCCCTAAACAGCAAACAAAGCTGCCGAGCTAGGGTTAAGCTACTGGATAGTTTAGCATTATCAACCTAGCTAACGTTAGCCGGTGGTACATAATATAAAAGCTAAGTCGCTCGTCTGATGAGTGGCACTCTTCTGTTAAGCAAGTATGTTTCTGACGTGCATTTACGGGATAAATGGAATGATTTAGCCTAAGTTGCGTTGTCAAGTGGCGCTTAAGCATGTTGCTAGGCTCTATTTGTTTTAGTTTAGCTGGGGTTATCTAGCTTAGCATGCTAGCCCACCGGCTCACTAGCTAATTGCTAACGTTACGTTAACTCGTCAACGGTAACTGACAGAACAAAGAAATGGTCGCTGTCAGGTCTTCTACACTTTGCTACTGTTGTGATCAGCAGTTTGTTTGTTATATTCGGATAGCAGCGGTCAGTTCAGGAAACTTTCTGCCTTCAACGTGGTTGCTGTTGTATATAGTTGTGAGGGTTGCTATCTAACATTGACAATAAAGGTGCACCATATAAAGTTGTAATCAAGTGAGGACCCTTTAAACTCAACCGACAAAACTGTGCAGTAAGCACGAATTTGAAGGTTGAGCCTACATGGTTCTCAACAGATCACTAATTAGGTGCTTGTTCTGCATGTTCTGTCACTTGAGTCCAAACGGCCCTCACCCTAATCAGACCTCAGGTTTCCACAGTGCCGCTTTAAGTTGACTATTGTAAACTAATTTACATTCATTAAGCTAGAATCACCTTCAGTGTAACGTTAGAAGCTAAGCTATCAACCTAGCTAGTTAGATAGTACATTAACTTAGCCTAAGTATTTTTGGTTGAGACTGTAGCTTATTTGAACATGAAGTTCCGCCATTAAACCATGCTCTTAGTGCTTAAACCTTGTTTGAAGGCTGATTTTTAGTTCTGCTTCAGTGTTACTGCAGCTACGTCTTAGTTGTGGCAACAGTTGTACAAGCATTTACATTTCTGCGGTGTTGGGTCTTTGTGTAGACTGCTGAACGCTAGATGGCAGTTTTAAGTATTTAGAACTTAGCACTTACAGGTGCTAACAAAATAGGGTTAAAAATCGAAGTAAAAGTGTCTGCTGTGACACACATTCTGATGGTGTCTGAACTGATGTTTTTGATATTTCACACCATGAATTTAGTAACATCAGGCAAATTTTGTAATGTTGATATGAGGTGTTTAACAAATGAACATATTTGTGAAGTTCCTCAGCTTGTCTCTCCTCATCAGGGTCTACTGTGTGGAAATTTACAAATAATACATGGGAAGAAATACAAAGCAGCCAAGTGGACCAGTCACAGTTCTCGTAGTCTTGTCTCGATCTTACTTATGTTTTTATCTGGGCTTTTTTAGCACAAAAGTAAATTAAACCTGACATTGCCGTCTAGTGCATTCTCCGTGTGCAGACCCATCCAAGCAGAAGAAGAAATGCTTGTTCCACAATAGACAACTACAGCGTA
>OMKZ01026444.1:27858-48021 GCA_900302535.1 Neoniphon sammara
ACAACTACAGCGTATCTCTTGCGACGCTGACGTGCAACCACAAATCAGCCTTTACACTTTTGAAGAGGTGCACACAAGCTACAGGGGCAGGCAGCCAATGCAGGCTACAGCGCCACCACATGCAGTTACGATGACACTTTTGACACTGCCATGAATTGGCCTTAAATTTATACATACATGTCAAAGTGCTGCCTTAGCTACACAGTAAGCATAGCACTGTAGCTGACATGCACCTCTCTGAAAATGTAACTACACATGGGGTGACACAAGGCTACAAGAGCTGTGATTGGTCCACTTAGCCGTTTTCTACTTCTTTAATGTGTTTGTCCTTTATTTCCACTGGTATTGAAGATAACATGGAGCTGGTTGAAGAAAGATCAGGTGACGGGTTTGTGTGACAATTGACAGTCTGTCAGATGTCAGGAGATGCATAGCTGCCGCAGCAAAACCATTGAAACTGTTTTTTGGTTGTTGTTTTTTTTGGTTTTTTAAGGGTGCAGCTGCTTTCAACGGTCTGTCCTATGTAATAACAGTCTATGAACAGAGGTGCACTTGCCATAACTAAACCATAGAAAAGCCACATTGAGTTCGAAAGCTTGCTCTGTGTGATCAGACTTCTCCCACACGCTCCCCAAAACTCGTTAAGTTCCTGTACACAGGTTTTAAATTGGTTTAAGTGCCTTGAATATTCTAAATCAGTTTTAGGTCAGTTTGTGTCCAAACATAAACCATTGTATGGCTCAAATTTCCATGCACATGTTGGGCCACTGAGGACAGCTAATACTGTCATATATTACAGTGATTATTTATCATTATGTGGCATATAGACCATGCCATCTCCTTTGCTTTTCCTGCATGAAGCAGTATACCATATGCCTGCAACCTTGTGCAACTTGAAACATAGGAGCAGTAATACCAATTTGTCAATTTTGAGAGACGTCATGTGGCACATCAAACAGTTCGATGCAGCTCCTAGCTTCAGCTCACAACAGAGCACTACAGAGTCTGGCACCCATGAGCTGCAGGAGTAGCACCTGATCTTCTGTTTGTCACCCTGTGTTGATGCTTCAGATCTCCCATATGTGGTGTGCAGTAGTCATAGGCGTCATAGTACATCAAAAGATGTGCATCCACTGATGCTTCCTGTCTGTCCAGAGTTTAAGGCAGAATAGGAATATATTTTTGTCTGCTCTCTGTGAGAGAGCTAAGCCAGAGTCATTACCTTTGTTGACACATTTATATCTCTTATGGGCACCACCACTGGTCTGCAGAGAGGTATAATGTCCAGATGCCCTGGTGGTGAGCTAAGTTGTATACCACACCCTTGCAGGATCGTCAGTTTAAATTCAGATCTGTGATTCAGTGTCACAAATCTTCCCAGACAGGATGTTGCGGCTTCGTTGTAAGACCAAAAATGGGAGCCACATAATGCAAGGCTTGACTCATCAGTCCTGTGTGCAAGAGCTGAAGAACAAGGTGGAGGAGTTGACTGGGATCCCCTGTGATGTGCAGAAAATTATGGTTGGCTATCCACCCTCTAGCCTTGATCTTCGTAATGGAGATGCACACCTCAAGGACTACCCCATCAAATCAGGTAGGACGTCTCTCATCAATAAAATGCGAACACAGCATGGGTCACCACTCTTAGGCATTTTACGTTCACATAATTATGTTCTCTGTTTTGCAAATGATGATGTATTGGATTAGAAGCTGAAAAGAAACTAATAAATTTGATCAAATTTCCTCAATATCGCACACTAACTTTTATGCTTGTTCAATATGGAACTCAAATATTATAAAATCATGAAGTAGGTTTGGCGTAATCATCCCAATGAATAGTTAAATTTCATTGAAAATGGTTACAAAGCGGTTTTGGACATCCTAAAGTGTAATCTGTACAATATATGTCAAATATGAATATGAACTTAAATATAAGTTCATATTTTATTTTTTGTGACTATTCAAAAATTTAAATGGAAGTTGCCTCGAAACTGTACAATAAGTGAATTTCTTAATTGCCAACATAATCACCAGTATCTATTTTTCTTTTCCTCTCTACTTTTAAGTCAAAAACCTAAATTGTGTTCTGTCCTTGGCGTGTCACTCATGCAGGAGACACACTCATCGTCGAGGAAGAAAAAAACAAACCAAAGCCTCAGGATAATTCCACTGTGACGAAGGCGCCGCGCCTGGAAGCCTCTCCAGTGCTTGCACGTCGGGTGGTTCCAGCCGACAACTCCTGCCTCTTCACCAGCGTGTCCTATGTGGTGGAGGGCGGTGTGTATGACCCCGCTTGCGCTCCTGAGATGCGAGGCCTCATCGCCCAGATTGTGTCGAGCGACCCCACGGCGTACTCCGAAGCCGTGCTAGGTAAGAGCAACGAGGAGTACTGCGCTTGGATAAGACGTGATGACACGTGGGGAGGAGCCATCGAAGTATCCATCCTGTCCAAGTTTTACCAGTGCGAGATCTGCGTGGTGGACACACAAACGGTGCGAGTGGACCGCTTTGGGGAGGACGCCGGCTACCACAAACGCGTGCTGCTTATCTACGACGGCATCCACTATGACCCGCTGCAGAAAGAGACGGCCGGCTCGGATGCCCCGCCGCAGACTATCTTCTCCACCACGGATGACGTGATCCTGGCCCAGGCCCTCGAGCTGGCAGATGAGGCGCGGCGCAAGCGGCAGTTCACGGACGTTAACCGCTTTGCGTTACGCTGCATGGTGTGTCAGACAGGCCTGGTTGGACAAAAGGAAGCTCGCGAGCATGCCAAGGAGACGGGCCACACCAATTTTGGTGAGGTTTGAAGCATCCTTCGGCTTTTTCTCCTCCTCACGACTACAACCATAAACCCCTGTGCCCCCGAGTCTGGCAACTCCTTGTTGGTCTGTCTGTCTGTCTGCTTGTGTGATCCTCTACCTCACATCATCCAGCGACATCTAGGGAGAATCTGCAGACACAGTGTTCAGGCTCTAACTCGTCCAGTATTACTCTTAACTGCTGTTAGTTCTCAACTTCAAAAAAGCTACTGCAATACCCCAGCGTCATTAAACCATAAACCATCATTTTTAGCCTGTTTGGAGTTGGCTTCAGCTCCATAGAACAGATCTTGGTCAAGTAAAAATTGCAAATAATTCATAGGGTTTGTTTTAATCTGTTTGTGGTACCAGATGGATGGGGTTTACTGCATCAGGACAAACCAGATAAGTGACTGGTACGTTGCCAATCACAGCCAAGTGTTCCAAGCTGACTTTCAACTACTTTCCTGTGATTATCTAAGCTTTATTTCACCTGCTGTTTTGTCATATGTGGCAACTCCCCACTGCCCCCCCACTCTCCCACCTTTTCTAGCCCTCCAAGGAGGTTAAAACAACCACTAAGAATTATTTGCAACGTTAAATGTAACCCTATTCACTGTTGTCTTAAGCTCAGCACTCCAAGGTTGACTGTTATTCATCCTGTTGGTTATGTAGCATGTATTTATTCTGCTTTTCGATTGATGGATCTCAGATTCTCTTCCATTACTCAAAACTGATGCTTTGGTCGACTTGTGCTGAAGTCCAAATTGTTAAGCACAATTGGGCTATTTCTATGCTGATGTAGACTAGTCTCTATACAAATGTGCTTGTACTGCAATTTGTATTTTTTTGTGACAACCATTTGATTTCACACAACAAATGAGGCCATTTAGATTGTGGTATGAGATCTACTGTAGGCTATGTTTTTGAATTTCCATTATATTACAGTTGGTCATCTGCAGAAAGACTGATTACATAAGTGAGACTGTGTGTGTGTGTGTGTGTGTGTGTGTGTGTGTGTGTGTGTGTGTGTGTGTGTGTGTGTGTGTGTGTGTTGCAGCAATATGGCTTAGTAGTAGGATTACTTTAAGGTCAGTGGAAACGAACAAAAAATAATGGTGCTGAAAACAAAACATTTACAAAATTTGTAGCTTTTTTTTCCTTTGTTTTTTCTTCATGGTTAAGACAGTATTTCAGGAGTGTGATTTTTAAATCTAGCGTGTGATTTTCCAATGTTATGCTGTAAGAAATGACATTTTTGTTTTTGAATTTAGATTTTGTTTTGTTACATATGCCATAATTTTGAAAAACCAGGTGTATTGAGTAGTGTTGGAGCAACTTATTTCAGAATACACATCATGGTTACAGGTTACGGTGTGAAGGCTAGAAATCTGAATAGACTGAGTGAAAGAATGTAATAAATGCTGTGTGAAATGAATCCTGTTCACTCAATGTATTCAGTGTTCAGGTACTGTCCTCACATGTATGTGCTTTGCCTATCAACATTCAGTTTTCACCTTTATCAAGTGTTTTTCATTTTCCCTCACATACTTGCAGCCCCATACTAACTGTAGATGTGCTGTCAGAGAACTGTGAGCAAATGCAGTTTGCCCATGTCAGTTTACTGTGTGGTGCATGTTGTCAGAAGAAAACTGCCACTCTGTTATACTGTGCACTGTTTCCCACTATTAGGGCATGTCCTCACATTTCCTCTGAAGTCAGGCATCATCTCATTGCTTAGTCCTTTGATATGCACTGCCTATAAGGATTGAGCACGCACTTATTCCATTATGTTAGACTTGAGCTTGAGCAAAGATAGTTAATTGGTGGAGGCCATGCAGATCTTTGTGCATTTTGTCAAGCCCTTGACTCAATTTGTGTACTATCATCTTGCTCTGTTGTCGAAATGCAATATGACATGCTCATACCAAGGGATTTGGGCCATAATTATTCAGAACCCATTGAGCCATCATACATAAATTTAGAAGATAGTGCATAACATGTATAATTTTTTTTTCTCAGCTCTGCCAATTGTTAAAATCCGTGTGCACTGGCAATATTGGCGCTCAGTTGTTGCCAAAAAGTCTTGTATAATATACAGTTTAGTGGAAGAGGCGCTCAGGGTTTGTTCTCAGAATTTCTCTTTGGTTCAGAGGGTGTAAGGAGTTAAGGAAAAGCAAAGCAAAAATGTCAAATTATTTTTCTTTTGTTTTGGACATGAAGTGCTGACAGATTTTTTTTCTTCGTGTTTACTAAAACAGTTAATTATTAAACAGTAATTATGCATTAATCAGCTTGCATACAAGTGAATCTATGAAACTTTAAGTATGGCTTTGTTGTATTTTGTATTGCTCTCAGTATTTGCTGGGTCAGTGATTTCTGAAGCCTGTGGTATATACAGTACATGATCGGATATGGGTCCTGCGGGTGGTGTGACTCCTGCAGACAGTTTTTCTCTTAAGTTCTCAAGAATTTACAAGGACACTAACAATGAATGTTGCACACAAAGCACTACAGAATAACTGGATTTACTTGATTTTTTTTCAATGTGTCACAATAAAAATCTATAACCTGTGATGTTGTGTCTTTATCTTTTTCCAGTGTCTCTGTTTGCCCTTCTATTGACACAGCCATTCTTTTAAGTGATTTTCTTACATTTTTGTATATTCTGTACTCATCTGATTGGTTCATCTGCTCATCCTACCACTTAATAAAGTCAAGTTTGTTTCTTTTTTTTTCTGTTCATGCAGAAAAACCAAACCTCTCAGCCATTATGCCAAACTACAGTATGGGCTTGATTAAACCTCTTCAAAAATATACTGTCACCAAAGACAACCACAACTTTATGCTTAAAGGCCAGTTTTGCTGTAGTTTTCCTTTTGTTTGTCCTTTTGTTTCATGTTTGTTTGGTTTTTTTTTAACAGTGGATCTGGTGCTAAGGTTCGTCACTATCACAGCTGAGCAAGCTTTAGATCCTATTAAGTGAGGGTAAATGTTCCTTAAAATAACATGTAGTGTAATCCCTCCGGGATGGCACGGGATCAGTCTTGTTTAGGTGCTTGGGCTGAGATTTTTTTCAAGAGTTCCTATGTTTGTGAAAAGCAAGATAAGGCTTTGCCTTTATTCTAGGACACAATTGAACCCTACTGTTTTCTCTTGGTGGTGGTGGGGTTATTATAAGGGCAAGATAACTATGCCACTAAGTAAGGTGTATATTAACTTTACTTTTTAAATAACGAGTAGCTTACTTTTGGGGGGTAACAAGCCCACCAGTTGATGGTTATCCTAACGAGCCACTGATTAGACTACTGTACATTTTTAAATAGATAGGCTGTGAGGCGAGTGAGGCCGCGCGCGCTTAATGCTCTTTTCTGATTGGCTAAAAGCTTAAAACACAAAGTCCGTTATGCAGGTGTCACAGCAGCGTCACCGTGGATTCTCTCACACCCAGGCAGGGTCTGGAAGGTAACGGAGGCTCAGACAGGTATGTGGTGTCTGTTAATGCGATTTCGGTTAAAACTTTACTCTGTCTAGCCACGCAGATTCAGTTTATTTACATGTTTTATCCTGAAAATACAACTTTTTAATATACGTTTTGGTGGATGTTTGACTCGCGATGATCTCAGACTGAAGGTCATAGCTTACCCAGATTTTTATTTACCTTCACATCACTGCTAGCGGTCACTTATTAAAATTCTTCGTCTTATAGAAAATGTAATCAGTGTTAGATAATTTAGGAAAAACAGACCTTATAAACAGTAGAGATATAGTGACATAATTCAAGGTTATTTATGTACAGTATGTAGACTACCATGATTAGCCTGTATCATGATTGTTTAGGCTCTGTAAGTCATATAATTTGCATATCCTAAAGTTTGAGGTTACCTTTGTTTGATTAACATAAACTACAGTACATGCAAGATTTTTCTTAACCACAACAGATTTTGTTTTGATTAAATGAATGTTTGTATAGTTTTAAGACACCACGTGATTTGGACCATATTGTCCAGAGTGTAATGCAAGATACAAATTCAAAAACATGAGCATAATTAATTTAGACCTTGAGCAGTCTAAGGACAGGGGGTTAAATATAGTGAAGATTGTAGTAGGCTAGACGCACTGAAAAGTGATTATTTTATATTGTTACATAATCCCTCTCATGCACCAAGAGTAATAAAACCTAGGAGTGCCTTCCTTTATTGCTATTATCAAAACAAAACTATCATTGTACCATAGATTGGCCTTCAAGGGAGAATTTCAAATGCCAATGAAAGTTATTGCCTATTATTCAAGATATGACTGAGGAATCACACGGTTTGGTGTCATACAAACTCATCCTGTTTTACACAGTGTGACACAGTTGCCACTGTATTGATAGGTGTATCTATATGGACATTACTGCATGATAAGGGATTTATGTTTTGTTTTGGGTATCTATTTTCAGAAGTTGTTTCACTGGAAACAGTATACAGTGGTTAATGACTAACTACAGTCTTAGTAGTCTGCAGTATTGTTATCCTAAGGAAATAATACCAGGTCACTAAAACACAATGTGTAACACATACAACTGATGGCACCAGAGTGATAACCAAAATAAAATCTCAAAATATGAGGGAGAGATCTGATGACCAAACATTGCTTTCTTTAGAAATAAAAATACTAACACTGCAAAGCGTTGGCCATCATCTCCAGGCCACATCAGCTGCTCTCATATTTGCATGAGATCAACCCAGATTGTGTCAGGTTAAAAGACAATATAAACATTATCTTGAACTTTGCGGCTATTCAAATTTACACCTTACATGCGCAGCAGAACGGATGAAGTTTTGCATATTTGCTTAGGGATAGGGGCTTGAAATTTTTACAGGGATGGGGATGACATGACAAAGCATAAACACTGAACAGGGGTGCTATTGTGCCTTCCTTGACCTATCTAGCAACCTCTCCCTCTCAGGTGTTGAAACTATAACAAATGTGCATTGCTTTTCACTAGCATCAGACAGGGACTCCTTTATACTACTTTCCTATCTCCATTTCTACAATTCCTGTTGAGGAGTTATTTAACACTCCTACATTTGTGTATTCTGGTAGTCTGGTAGGTTAACACAAGTAGCTTTCTAAATTTCAAACTGTGCCGTCATTCTGTAGCTGCCACACAGCCTACACTACACACACCATTAGCGGGATGCTTTTATCCAGACTGCCTCACAGTACCATCAGTGAATTCATGTTAATATGGGTGGCCCCAGAGGGAATCAGACCCCTAACTCTGGTATTATTAGCGCCATGCTTTAGTAGCTGCCTTTAGCATTGACATAGCTTATACCCAATTTAACTATTTCCTATTACAAGACTGTACAGTAACGGAGCATGGTTACACTGGATATCATATAGCTTTATGGAGATCATTGGTGCTGCCTTCCACTCATTCTGAAACTGATCCCGTTGAGGAAGATTAGGAGAGGCATGTGCTGTAATCTGAGTCACATGCAGTAAGAGGACTAGTTAGATATCTCTCAGAAACACTAAGCCATGATACCCTGTCATTCTCTGTACCCAGTCTGTACACTCAGATGCAGAACACACTGCAGGATTATATTGGAGAATGCTGATTAGATAAAGTTTAGACAGGTCTGTGTGGGAGACTGAGCAATTTAGAGATGTAGAAAAAAGTAACGTAATGGTTCAGAAATGAATTGAATCATAAGTTTAATTCACCTTTTAACCCTTTTTTACAGTGTGAAAGACGACCTGTGCTGCTAACCTTGGATTAGCAGGGCGGTAAAATGCCCAAAAGTGATACGTGGCCAGGTGGCACTGGATTGGAGACCATGACTGGCATGGATAGTGCTGGCAGCTGTGACAGTGTTGTCAGTGCTAATTCTGGCTTTGTAAGTTAATGGGGTTTATGTGGACTGTCTGTGGGCATCTTGGTAGGTCAACTACCACACATACATACAAAACAATGAGATATGATTACAGAAACATGCAATCTGTAACCTCAATCAACAGGTGAATAGTGATATCCTATATCCACTTAAACAGATAAGAGCCAAGGGATCTTTCATAGTTTTCATCGTTTTGCTTTTATTTAGAAGAGAGGGGTTTTATTGCCAGAATGCTTTAAATATTTTTTTAGAAACAAAATCATTACCTGAAGCTCATCATTCAATTTCTCACAATCTGTAAAAGTGTTATCATTTTGTTAACTAAGGACTTGCATACTTTCCAATATTTGTGGCATGAAACCTTTCAAAAGTTTAGCTTTTTTCAGAAAATCTCTGCTTTTATACATTTCAGAGTGATGATAGCCTAGAGTACCTGTCCGCTGAAGAGAAGGCCTGTCTCATGTTTTTGGAGGAGACTATTGAATCTTTGGACACTGAGGAGGATAGTGGACTGTCCAATGACGAGCCTGACCAACTACCCATTCCTGGCAACCTTGCGACTAAAATGGCTCATCTGTCAGCCTCTATGAACAACAGCAAGCTCAACAGTGAGTTAATCTCTGGGAAGGGATGCAAGAAAAACTGTGCAGTAGTCAATGAAACAGATAGAAGAGAGTTACATATCATTTGTAATGACGTGTATATGTTCCTGTTTTTGTATGTTCATGCATGTGTGTTTTTCAGGTTCACCGAAACATGCCTCCAAGGAATCTATCAAGGAAAGTTTTAGAGACCACAAAGCCATTCAAAACTACTTGGTTCCAACACCTCTTGTTGTAGCTAATAGTTCCCCCTGCCCTGTGCCCAGTGCTAAGCCAGGCTTTCCTCCAGACAAGAACCCAAAGCCTCAGTCCAAGACTTCAAGCCATAAACCTGGCCTCCAACAAGGTCAACAACATGGTGCTCCCAAAGTACTTTCAGAGGTCAATGTTGTGGTGATACCTCCTCCAATCAAAGCCAAGGACTGCTCAGTTCCGAAAGGTGAGAGTCCTTCATCAAGGGGACCTCTGTCCTATGAGGCCCTTGTTCATCTACGGAGGAATGCCTCCACAAAGAAGTCCCCTTTATGCCCCACAATTGACCACACTATAGACTTGGCAAAGCACTCGCCTGCCACAATGGTAGGCATTCATCCAAACCATGGGAACCTGTCCAGATCCCCCTCAGAAGTTTCTAGGCCTAAGACTAGTCCTCCAGCTGTGGCTCCCAAACCCAAAGCAATTCCTGCACATTTATATGTCAAGACCCAGATTGAAATAGCATCCCCAAGCCCAGACTTTTCACCCAGTGGAAGGTGCATGGCAGATCCCGAGAAGGTGAGACTGGAAGCTTTGCAGAAGCTAGGGCTCTTGAAGGACAAAGAGCCAGAAAATGAGCCAATAGCCCCACTGCAACCCCCTAAATCTCAGCCCTCTTGGGACCTAAGTGCTCATAGATTTGTAAGAGATCCATCTCACGCCAACCCATCCAGAAGTCCGTCCTTTTCTTATTCTCAAGTGCCCACAGAACCCAAGATCAGGCCTGTGCAGAGCAGTGCCAGTTTCCACCACTACTCCAGGCGTGAGCAACAGCAGTCTGTGTCCCACTTGCATCCTTCCCAAACCAATGGAGTAGACACGGCCACTCTGCATCACTTAGGAGGGGGTCCTGGGAACCACACACCGTGTAAACCCACCCCACAGCCCCGCTCTGTTACCTTGGGCACTCACAGAAACGGTGTATACTGTCCAGTACACACCACAGAACCTGAGCCAGTTAAAACCACGATTGCAGCACAACCTGTGCAACCCAACAAAACGTCAACCCCCATGGGGTACAGTGTGATTATGGTGCCTGGGATGGGAGCAGATCGTAAAGAAGCACTCAGAAAGCTGGGGCTGCTGAAGGACTAAAATGGACAAACAGCAGACGTGGATATCTGCCTGCTTACAGTGTGTAAATGGACTTAGAGTTCAAGAGTTCTCTCAGCTTAAAGAGAGTTAGAGCAGTAAGTGGGAAGTTGGCACTTGGCACTTTTGGCACATACCAAAGGAGAAGAATGTAACGGGCAATACCACCACTTCTAATAGTTTGGGCCAATGTTGAGTTGAGCTTGAAGGGAATTTTGTTCTGCCATAGGCTTAGGCTTTAAGAGTACCTGTAAAGGCATCTTGAACCTGTCAAAAACTCTGTAGTTATATAGTAATGCTGGTTTTGATTAGTATGCTAATCTGGTGTAATCCAATCTAAGCGTCACTTTGTATTCATGATGAAAAGATTTTCAGTTAAATATGACAAGTAGGGAGACACAATCAGCCTTTGATGATACAGTATAAGTAGGATAGCGCATATAAACAGAAACAAATTAAAACTGTTGCTATAGGCTTCAAGGAATGGCCTCTACTTCTGCTTATTCAAATTTGGTAGGTTACAAAAATTCAAATGTTTCAGACACATTTTTGCATACATGTAGATTTATGCCTGTTAGAATATTCTCTATATACCTCAGCAATGACTGAGATGTTAAACAGAGATTGGTCTGTAGGTATGTATTGAGATAAGAAAAACACAAAACACATGTCAAAATGGTGGTATTGCCCTTAAACTCCAGTGAGCCGTGAACACAATGACTATACATCAATCATAGACATGTCCTCATCTCAGTGTACTGTACCTAACATGTTGCTTCACTGTACATCTACTTAAAGGAAAAATCAGAAGAAGATCAAGAAGAGATCAAATCAATTTCTATGGCTTTGTTCAATTTTATTGTGAAACAAAAATTTAAATATGTATTATTTAATATTTGGGATGATTTTTTTTTCTTTTCTCAAGCATCAATTGAAATTTTTTTTTCAGTCTTTTGTAAACTTTGCTGGCTATTTCTCTCAGCAATACGCTGTTACCACTCAGCAGTGACACAATAGTAGCTCATCCGATTGATTTTACTGTTATTTTATATCTATTGTTTGGATAGATTCATAGATGTGTGAGAAACTGCTTTCATGTAACTGCCTTCATTCTCTAAACACAGGAGTTTACCCCAACAAAATCTGATAATGTACACTTTGTCATTTCCATAAATACAACTGAAAATGAAAAGAACAAAACAACTTCACTACTGGCTATTAGTTTTGATATTCTTAACCTCATGCAATATTACATTCTACAACCTAGATCAGCTTTGAAAATGTTTTTCTATCCAAGTGATAAAATACAACTAATATTTAGAATTACAGAGCTTAGTTCCTGAAAGCATTAGGAAATGTGATCTCATCCAAATGGACTATTTGACTCATAGTGGTTCATTTCAGCTCTTGGCAGTGCTCTCTTTCAGACTGAGCTTTCCTTCTTTAGTCTCCCACTTTGCTCTTACACGCCTGTCACAGAATTAGCCTCGAACAAAGAGGCAAAGAGGTTTTAACTCAGTCAAACCTTCGTGCCTGTAAACCTGCACAGTGGCTTTGCCTCTTTCCATCATCCAGCACTTCAGTTACAGAATGACTATCAGTCATACTACTCATCTTACACGCTACTCGGGCGATGAGAAAGCCTACTCAGCTATCATTGCGTTATCCGATTATCTCAAGCCCCGCCTCCTTGTGAACTAGTCTTACTTAACAGACCAGTTCTTTCCTTTCTCTGTTGTATTCTTGATATCCAATGAATGCAAGAGTTTTCATTCTTTCCCACTGAATAATTTGAATGGCTAGGTATTTAGGCTTAGGTATTATTATTTAAGTAATAGTCTTAAACTCCTTGAGATGTGTGTGTGTATGTATGTGTGTGTGTGTGTGTGGGGTTGATTAGTGCACAAGTCGCCCTGTGCAGCGTTATCTCAGTGAGGTATGGAGCTTGTATAATGGACCAGTATCTATGTCTGAGCAGAGGGCTGTGTGAATAAAGGGTGTCACATTTTGAAACTGACACGGCTCTCTGCCGGTCAAGTAATATTAAACAATGGATGGAGAAATCAGGCCATAGCCCAAATTAGAAACATGATACACAGACAGAAAAGCAAGCTAAAGGAAGGATTTAGCTGGTCCATTTGTTAGTACACAGTAGATATAGATGCAGAAAGCACTTTGGGTGTCTTGCTGTGTTGAAGAAAAAGATTATTTTTCCATAGCAGATTACATTTCATGCATCTGCAGTGTCTTTCCTCCTCCAACCTCACTGCTTGGCTACGGTTCAGAAGTGGAGCCTTGTTGAAAGGTCTAGAGTGGGATTATCTCAAATAATGTGGTAAAAAAAAGAGAATCCAAAGATTTCACACATTGGGTAATGGTGTAAAATTAGCATACAGTTTTGTATTTATAACAGAAAATCAGACAAAATCTGCTATCTCTTGATTTAGACATCAAAATCAATTTTTACAAATCACATATTTGTCATGTATATGGCTTGATGCTTTAACATTTTATAAATGAAGCATCTGCTGTTCTGTGTCTGTTATCTCAGTTGAGTTCACATAAGGTCACAGCACGGTTACCTTGGTTCCAAATGATATAAAAACTAAACAGTCATATCAAAACAGAAAATAGGATGCCAACCCCAAAGGTCACAGCAACATGCCATCACTACATGTCAACACTCTGCTGCCATGACAACGCCCCCCCCTTCCACTCCCTGGGTGACAGCAGAGTCCTCCATCTGATGTGACACTAAAAACTGGTCTGACACGTTGCTGGCTGAGATCTCACTTCTGTGCAGGAAAAGTGCTGCTCGTAACACTTTACCCAAGCAGAGTTTAAATGCTCATTTATGAAGTAACTGAAACTGGCCATCAACTGGAGGAATATATTTCTTTAATTTGATTTAGTCAGCACTGCATGTAGAAATGGAAATGGAGCAGGAATGCTGAAATGTAATAGGTTAACACTTGCAGTTCATCAGCAGCAGCAGAACACATTAGAAATTGAACCGTATATCACTTTTTTTTGGACTTAAAGTCACACGTATCACGAAATTATAAGCATTGTGCAAATGTTACATGGTGGCAATAGGTAGTACCATAGGTAGTTTTATGTTTAAAAATAACATTCAAATTGTGATTTAGAAAGACATTAAATGATTGGACTCAATATCGCCATGAAAAGTGCCTACTGCTTATATTGCTGGTATGCAGTGGTTATCGAATATTCAGCAGTTAATAATTTATGCATGATCGATCACAGCACAATCTTTAAAGTCAAAAATCGATAAGAAAGTGGCAGGAATAAAATTAGGTGGAGCATGAGACTTCACAGGCCTCTCAGTTCCCTTCATAGGAGATGTGTGCTTTGCTTTTTTTCCGCTTCACTTTGCCGTTGGATAATGGGATGCCCAGTGATTCCAGGCGGAAGGGGCGTGGCAGAACGGACTCCGAGCTGACAGGCGGGTTCATGTTGGAGCCGCTCACAGTTAGACGGGCCGTCCCGTTGACCAGAGGAGGAGAGTGGATGGCTGCAGGAGAACAGCTCCATCAGTTGAATAAGACCAAAGGAAGAAATACTGAAATAGCAAATGTTTTGGTATTGTAGACAAAAATATGTTTGTCTTGTTTCCTATGACTGGTGCTAGACCTCATTCTTCTTGAAGCTCCTTTAAACATTTTTAACCTTATGTGCAAACCTAACCTGTGTAATATAGCTTCTAAATATGGAAAATGAAATACCATTTATCTTGTAACTCCCATACTGCTGAGTCTGTATACAGACATGGATGGGGAATAGCCACTAGATGGTGCTAAAGGTCCATAAAATTACACACTGTATTATCAATAATTAGTTTGTGAAAGGAAAACATAGATTTTTGACAGAATTTGTGAGTGTCCTTGCCATGCTGAATGATTGTTGCACAGTAATAACAATTTTGCCATTGACAATGGTTTGAGACAACTGCTTCCTTTAAATTTATTTTTTGCAAGTATCTTGCCTGTGTTCAGGATGTATTTTTTCATATAGTAGGTAAGTATTTGAATTATTTTAAGCATATCTCAACTTTTTCTCATCTGGATGCAAAATTTTGTTACACTGATAAACTTTTTTCAATTGACTGTCCTCAAAGAATTGCCACTTAAGTGTCTAAAGAAAAAAGTCACACAGGATGTTAACAGTCTGCATATTTATAGCAATAAGAATACACTCAGGTCATTTGGCAATATAAATGATTAGGTGATTAAATTGTTAATTTGTAACCAATTTGTCCTCTATTGGTTGTCCTGGGCCAGATGTTTGTAGGTCCTCGTCTTACCAAGTCCTTTAGTGGTTTCACCCCCCAGTAGTTGGCTGGCTCTCTTTGACTTGAAGTAGCTACTGGCAATATTCTCACTATCACTACGGTCCAACATCTCCTTGTACCGGTCCTCTTCCACCTGATAAAACAGACAGGAGTGAGGATCCATGTTTGTTGGTGTGTAGAATAAGTTGTGTTATGAGGAAGAGCTGATGCACACACACACACACACACACACACACACACACACACACACACACCATAAATGCCTCTCCAGTATCAGCAGTTGAGCCTCTTCCTGTTGAAAGTCTTGGAGCTAGAGGGACCATGGCTAAGAGAGAGAGAGAAAGAAAATGTGTAAAACACAGGATCTGCAATGCACAAACAATAGATATGGCCTCACAAGCTATATCATGACAGAACCTTTCATTCAGTCTATTTTCTATCCGCCCCTTTACCCCTCACCTGAAGGCAGCGATGTTTTCTGCACGATGACATCAGGCAGCCTCCAGGTGGCGCTCTCCTCATCCCAAGTGGCTTCTTTCTTCAGGCGGTCCAGGTTGCTGTAGTTGCAGTCGCGGCGCACCAGGGGCGCCATGCGCTCCAGCAGGCCATGCAGCAGCTGGCCCTCCCTCTCCAGCCTGCGGATGGTCGCCAGGTAGTCGTTCCTCTCCTCCTCAAACTCTGCCTGCAGGTCACGGATCTCCAGCTTGGCTGCTTTCAGCTGTCACGGGAGATTAATGTGGTTTTACAGGACAGGATCAATGCCTCAGCATGTGATTCAGAATTCATTTTCAAACACTGTTGAGTTTATGTTAAATGCAAACCACTGTGGCTCACCTTGCCCTGGATCTTGGCCAGCACTTGGCTCTTGGCGTGGACTTCTTCCTGGATGGAGTCGTACACGTTCAGCAGGACATGCTCGCTCTCTTCGCTGTTTTCTGACAGGGCCTGGATCAGCTGCGTCTTCCTCTGGTCGGCCAGGGTCTTTCTCTGCTGGTGTCTCTGCTGCAGCTCTTTGTTCCTGGCCTGCTCCCCGCCGACCACCTCCTGCTCCAGCTGCTGCAGTCTGGGCAGCAGAGGACAAGAAGACATGCAGCTTACTATCACAACACGCCCTGGACAGAATGCAGTTGGGATAATTACATCAAACTATTTGACAAGATGCCTTTGAGCTGCCTAATATCCCACCATAATCACCATAACCAGCTACACTAATGAGGTCATTCATGCATGAATTAGCAAATATTCATATGTCAATATATTTGTTTGTATTTAATGCCTGAGTGGTATTAATATGAAGTCTGCATTAAGGAGTTGTAGTTTCAAGGAAATCAGATTTTCCTCATTAACATGCAAATTTATGCAGCAGGGTATCACAAACTCTTATTTAATCATCCAATTACCATGTACCATGGTGGCATAGTAAAAGAATGAGAGTATATTGTACGATCACTGATGAAGGTAAGAATAACAAGCACTACATGCAGACGACTTTAACATGATACACCATGTGTTTATGGCAGTATGTTAAATGTGTGAACATATTTATCATTTAAGCCCAAATACCTTTCCAGGGCATGTTTCTGGTCAAGAGGCCCTGATGTGGGGACGGCAGGTGGGTCTCTGTGGCCCTCTCCCTCTGGTCCCCTCTGGTCTGTCACCACTGCACTAGTTACTGGAGGCTGGCTCACCAACATGAAGAGAAAGCTCAAATGAAAAACACTGTCCATTTTCACCTGATGGTCCTTGCGCAATATTTAACTTAATGAACTCTGATTTCCCTTAAATTTCCCCTTAAGTAGCTTTAAAATTAGAGAAAGCATTTTTTCCCATATTGTACGACAGTGTCACATACATATTATGTGTCTGCTGGTTGCAACGCTTCACGTGTAGGGTTGAAGAGGTTTTAAAAAAACACAAGCAATTATATTATCCAATGTTTTTAAGGGATCCATAATAAGTTTTACTTTCATGCCAGCAATTGTTAGAATCAGTTGTGTGTTCTAAAATTGTGTATATCTCACGTTGGAGTGAAATTCTTGATAACTGCTATTTTTTTGGGGGGGGCAGTGGTGCCTACAGCGCTGGTAGCTTAGCCGGTAACTGATAGGCAGTGGGGCACAGTACCTTGGTCAGGGACAGTTCCTCAGTAGTACTATGGCACAAGGGATCAGTGTT
This sequence comes from Neoniphon sammara, assembly GCA_900302535.1. NCBI lineage: Eukaryota > Metazoa > Chordata > Actinopteri > Holocentriformes > Holocentridae > Neoniphon > Neoniphon sammara. The sequence goes on from OMKZ01026444.1 coordinate 44,984, forward strand.
GAGGCAGAGCTCTTCCTTGTGGACCTGGGTTATACAACTGGAGTTCTCTGATATTAGAAAACAAGACAACAGGAGGACAGTATCAGTAAATACACACTTGTACATTATGTGTTAACAATATATGACACTAGCTTTGAAAGTATTTGTTGATAACATTTTTCAGATGAACTGTATAAGTATGCTTTAATTTTTCATTTGAGTGTTGTTTTCACATCATATTTTCGTAGGATTAAAAGTTTTAGCACTGTTTCGGAACACTCATTTTTTTAAAACATTACAGGTTGTATAGTTTTGAACAAAGAACACTGTTCACACTCAAAATTATTTGGATTGCTTAGACAACTGTAAGCACATAATGTACTTCTATGGTTCTTTGTCTGTAGGTCTAAATAGTTTATGGGCAGATGTTTTTCTGTTACCATTCCTTGGGACAGAGCTCCCCCTACTGGCTCTATCACTCTCCAGATTAGACAGCTTGGATTCAAAAGAGCAACGCAGGGCAGCAATGTCCTCCTGGAGTTTGGCCTTGAATTGCTGCTCTGCATTGTACTCAGCCTGCAACCTGGCCAGCTTCTCCTCGTACTCCTGCACAGCAAGGACAACGCAGGCTTATAAATGATCTGGTTCTGAGTAAGGTGAAATGATTTACTACTTTAGGAACAGTCTATAGCTACCTCTTTAATCTTCTCCTTCTCTGCCTCGGTGGTGGACTGTGGCCTTGACACGACAGCAGGGGAAGCTGTAGACAACTGACCGGCCAGCAGAGCTACATGCACAATGAAAAAGAAAGCAAGTTTTACAAAGACAGGTGATAAAGAAACATTCAACAAATCAGCAGATGCAAATTAAACTTCCCAACATCGATATATGTGATCTTTAAATACTTTGATAAATATCTTTCCGGTGTATCAAGGTGATAGCCTGGCTCCTATATGATGCTCACATGAAAGGTTGGCAGCACCCAGCTGGCCAGAGATGAGGGCGCGTAACTTCTTGATCTCCTCCTGGTACTCTCGAAGCAGAGCATCCTTGGGGTCCTCGTTGATACGAGGCCTGTTCTGGATACTCTTGGCCCGGTTGGCGTAGCGTAGCGTGCTCAAACTCTCCTCGTAGTTGTTGTCTGCAGGCGAGAGGCAGGCGACCATCAGGGTGCGTGTGTTCCCTCCCAGGGAGTCCTGCAGCAGCCGGGTCAGCTTGGAGTCACGATAGGGGACGTATTTGGAGCGTCCATCCACCAGGGCCGAGATGACATTGCCCAGGGCCGAGAGGGACAGGTTGATCTTGGTGGCCTCACGGAGTCGCTCACCCGTGGCACCAGTTTTAGACTGGCGTTCACTGCCTGCCAGGTCCACAAGGTTGAGTTTACCTGCTCGAAGGTGGTCCTCGCCTGCCGCATCTGAGAACGCCCAGTGAAGAGAGCCACATGACAAAAAACACAGCACATTTAAAAACATGTATCTATATGTTGTATTAAAGACACTTAATCACTGTTAACAAAACAGCTAGTAACGATGGGTCTTGCGTTTTTGGGTTTATGTTCTTGTTTTGTGATTTATTTTTCTTGCCAAACATGGAGGACATTTTGTCACATTGAGAAATTTCCAGCACAGCTACACTGGCGTATCACTTTTTTCTAAACACCATTTTGCACCAACGTTCAACAATCACACAGGGAGAAATCCATCAGAGAGAAGGCACCAATTTCTCCACTGGCAGTTGCCCCAATAGACCTTTTTCACAGCAGCCATTTTGACATGAAATAGTAGGTAAACACAGGCGTTACTAATGGCATTAATTACGGTTCTGTTCTATTTAGGTACAGAACCCTAATTAATGTGACTAGTAACACCTGTGTTTACCTACTACTTCATGTCAAATTGGCTGCTGTGAAAAAGGTCTATAGACCAGAATGCAAAACAGCCACAAGATGTGTTGTGGCTTGAGCAAAGGCCCTGACTGCAATTACAGACACACTCCAATGTTCACACACTAGTTGGCTAGCTAACTGGATGTATATGCCCATATGGACACTTACGATTGAAAACAACAAGCTCACTTCCATTCTGTGGTGTGTTGAAAGGCATCATAAAAAGATATCTAACAGAGAGTTTGAGGATGGAGTTTCCCTTTAATTTTGAGTTGCTGGTGGCATTATGAGACATTATAGGACCACATGCTCATACATGCCCACACACACATGCGTAAATAGAGAATAACACTGAATTCATCTGTCTAGCTTCTTCTTTCCATCACTAATAAAATAGCTGCCATGCATGCATGTCTATGACTTAAGTGTTAAAGGGGTTGTCACAGTGTGTATGTGTATGTTAACCGGTGTTGCAGATCTCCAGGTGGATGGTGAAGATGGAGTGGGAGCGGGAGGAGTCTTTGTTCATCAGTGTGTAGCCCACCGAACGGTTCTTCCAGCCCTGCTCCATGATTCGCTCACACTCGCCCACACTGTGTACCGTGTGCATGGAGAGGTCCCGCACGTACACCCCTCGCTCTGGGTGCTCTTTCAGCTGGCATTTATCCACCACACACACACAAACACACAAACACAATCTGTCATCTTGTCTGGACACCTTGACCTTCAAGGAGTGACGCAACTGCTGTGCTTTTAGGTCACCAAGGCAACATCTATTGTGCAAGAGATATAGGCATCATGTTCATTGTTGGGGGGTAGTCTGAGCAACAAGTTTTCATAATCATGGTATCTATCAATAAACAATAAATACAATAATACTTTAACATTACAGTGCATAGACTATTTTGGTGCCACAATAGAGTCTTACCTCCATTTTCTGTTTGGTGTCATTTCCTAAAAGGTCTCTGATTTCTTCATTGTAAATCTCCAAGTAGGAGGCTCTCACCAGGAATTTTGTATTTTCTGCACACTAGCTTACACACACACACACACACACACACACACACACACACACACACACACACACAGGAACCATGGGTGTGTTCAGTTCATGTGAGTCATCACAGTAACATGAAAGAAAGGAAGTGACTGAGAGACAGGAGAGAGAGAC
>OMKZ01026444.1:64200-81819 GCA_900302535.1 Neoniphon sammara
ACATCAATTTATAATGTCAGCCAATAACAAATTTTGCACACTATTTTGTGACATTGTGTTTTGATTGTTGAATGGCCTTTTTGAAGCTGACATCAAAGACCAAAGTTAATCGAGGCATCGTGGTCATTAGAAATGCCCTAAGGAGGACCTTATGTTGGCAGTGTCATCTTATATCACGCTTATCTTCATAGGTTTCCAGATTTTTTTTAAACCCACTGTATTTTTGTTGTCTTTGCTTTTATATATTTGCTGTACTGTTTTCAGTTCATGTCATGGCATTTGTTTATTATAGCGGCATAATTTATTGTTTTATTGTCCACAAAATTATATACAACCACGCTGTATGGAAGGATAACTGTAACAATACAAACCAATACAATAAAACATACCTATTTTCAATGTCAAGATGAGGAAAGTGCTGCTCCACGTATTTCTTTATCAGTATGTAAGAGGCCTCTTTGGGCTCACAGAGCCGAGTGATGATAAGGGGTAGAGCATCTCCCAGGGACTCAGCCTTCAGTCCAGGAAACATCGTAACTTTCTAAAACACCATCCCATTTACAGAAATGCCAATTACAACCAAACATTACTATCTCATAAGTTAAAACAGGAAAGGATAACAGTTGGTGCTACTAATCAAGATAGTATGTAATTATTAAAAGGATTAAATCTGTGTAATTATGATTTCTGAAACAGTGTTCAAGTGCTATATAGAGTTTTGGTCAATAGTGCAGTGCTATCTAGTATCAATGAATCATAATCAAAGCAATTTAAGTATCATATCAGTAAGACACTACCTTCTAGTCACAAACTCATCACATTTTGCTATTCTGGTGTAATGTGGCAGGATTCCTAATGTGCTAAAATCAAACCAACTGTCTCATATAAATCAACTCTCTAGCTTCTAATCCCATCTCTACTGTAACATACCTTGGGTGTAGGGGGTTGTTTTCCGATGACAAAACTGCCTGAGAGGCCTTTACCCTTGAGCTAGGCGAAGGAAGGAAAACAAAGCAGAGAATAAGCAGTTCTTGCTTCTTCACAATGACCATTACACACAGGACAATTGCCATTACCAGTATTTGTCAGCATCTATGTCAAAATATTTATTGAGGTGGAAAAGCTTGGGAAAAGAAAAAGGAAAAACTCTTTACCTGTTTGATGGTGCCCTTCTCCACATGTTTCTTCAGGGCTTTCTTAATGAGGAATTTCTTCCTGTCCAGCTCCAGGCCTGGGTATTTCTTCACGATATATTTCATGAACGTATGGTACGACACCCCAGCCTTGTCTTCACAGGACTGCAACAAGAGTGAGCATGGACTCTAAGTGCTGCACATTTGAGTCAAACGGCTTTTCTGAAAGCACTATTTCAACAGAAACACCACAACTGGGTGAACGTTTATACTGTATGGCTAGGATGTTAGAACAGACATGGATTTAAAATGCAAGAACAAGTGTGGAAATCCCCTTCAAGGTTCTACATACCTTAATAGCCTCAATGAGGATATTATCCACCTTGGGCTGAGTGCCCGCAAAATTGGTAACCGGAAGCTTTTTGTTTGCGGTGATGGTAGCCCATGCGGGAATAGTCCTTTTCACCTTTTTGACTTTCGCTTTCTCTAACTTGAAGCCATCCTTCAACCTGTCGTGAAAAGGAGCAAGAAACAAGTAATGGGGTTGTTTCTTTAAAGCGATATTTCACTATGATTGGTAACACCCTTATCTTTATCGCATCCTCACCTTAGAAGGAGAACATAGCAGTGTGTCGCGCATTGTCCAGCGGCGCAGTCCTTGCATTTTTCACTTTGTCCATTTGTCACCGCAGGAAAAGCCGAACTGAAATTTCAAAACATCTGTCTTTACGACCACAATGGTAATTCGACCCTCATCTGCATTGGTATACTATCTTCAAAGGGTGAGGGGTGTAGCATTTTTTCCCTCCAATCACTTTGATTTGAATTGAGTGCTCTATCAAGGTCTGGGAGGAGAAGAGGAGGAGGAATGACTGATGTCACAATTTATTAACTGGCGCCGGCACAACTATTTCACTCAGGCATTTTTTAAACCCCATTACTGTGGTGAACGAGGGGCTCGGGAACAGCCGCTCTACTTGATTACAACAGCTAAATCGAAGACTTTTTCGGAGCACTGAATACGAAACTTTTTTAAAATTATACTTCCAAGCATTATGCTTGTTAACAGCATGTTATGCTTATACTTTAATATTTGAAGGAGTGGACATTACAAAACTATGCATGGGACATTATATAAAAACTATGGTAAGAATGGTGAACTGTTACACTCTGCAAAGCTTTGAATATTATACTCGATGTATGGAGAACGTACTAGATAATGCTGCTCAGCATGCTCCCTCTTTGAATTTAGCTTTCAGGCTTTTTTTTTCTTTTTTTTTAATAGCGAAATGTCTGACTTCCATGATTCTTCTGACCTCTCCTCCTCCAAGACTGGGTACTGGTACATTCAGCTGATAAATAGAGAAGTGGGAATATGCTCGTGACAGGTCACATGTCTTAGACCTGCAGCACCGCAACCATGAGAGGAACAGTCTACTGTTATCCAGCATAGGTAAGGATAATAAAACCATAAAAGTGCTATCAAAGTGAAATATCGCAATGTTCATTCACAGAGTTACACACTAACCACAGGGGAGCACTCACCCTTTTTTCTCAGCCTCCTCTCCTTTCTTGTCTGCAGCTTCTTCGTCGGCTTTCTCTCCATTCTGTGCTGGCTCTGCCTCACCTTCTGCCTTTCCCTCTGCTCCCTTGGCTGCTGTGGACGAGGATGCAGCCTGCTCCTCTTCGGCTGCAGGTGAGTCCTCAGAAGTGGCATCTGCCTCTGAGGGAAGAGTAACCATCGTATGTGATTTCTGAAAGCCCTGGAGTCAAAAATAATGACTAACAAAATCACACTGTCTGGGTGCTGATAACAAACTGCCTGCCAGCCCATGAACAATTTTACATTTAGTCAAATAGAAGACACATACATATGTCAAATGGCCTTCCTGGTCAAGTCAATGGAATCTCTATGGTCACATTTAGGACTTAAAGGTGTACTGCGTTATTATACGATGTATAATTTCATTTGTTTATGTTGCTGTACTTGAACTTGAACTTGTATTTTTTTTAGGGTGGGTGGGGGGTTGACCTTATGCACTGCATTCATTTTTGCCGTTGTCTTTGTATTGCTAGTTGGCGTACTTCATAGCAAAGACGCTAGCTAGTGTGGAAACAATGCATGCATAGACAAAATTGAGTACCAAGCTCATTGTCCTTGTAACAAAAATAACTATTGAGAGAAAAAACGAGTGGCTTGTGGGTTTTTCTTTTATTCAAAATTGATGACTTGGAAAGCTCACAGATCCATTGCTAGACAATGCACCAAAGTGGAAAGACTAAATTTACAAGATGGCGTATGTTTTGCCTAGAAATCTTAGATAGTAAATGGTGTCATGCGTTTTTTCCAAGTAGTCACAGGTTAAAAACCATGAAACTTGCTTGGAGTAAAAGTAGTCTTCAACGCACTTTGTTGTATCTCCTGCTTTGTTTTACTTGCTTTATTACATACTTTTGCACTGCACAATTTGCTTTGTGACTGATGGTTGTTGGTGGTTGTCTGGAAAGTCATTTGAGATAGACTTTGTCCCAATAACCACACTTGCACTCAGTCAAGTGGCTACTTGTATTTCCGAGTTCTGGCCAACGTGTATAAGCAGGCATAAACACCGTGAGGGTTTGTCCACGCACATCGAGACGCACTTGTCAAAAGTAAGATGTTTCCAGCTGAGGCAGCAGTTACAGGTTTATGACCCAAGAATGCCATAAAGATGGCATATTCACATATGTGAATAAAGGCAAAATTAGCAATAAAACAACAAAAATTAAAACACTGTCCAGCAGCAATATATGTGCAACACAGCATTAAATGCGCAAATAAAGGCATCGATAAATAAGCAACCAATTAGATCAGCTGCCTAATTTATACTGAGCATACTGCCTAATGACAGGCTTCAATATTCTGATATAACTTTTATTTACATTGGAATGGTTTCTTGCCCTTCTCCTTCCTTTCTGCATACAAACTTCTGATGCATTGTGGGATACACTTAGCCCTTAATACCCCAAGCAGTACTGGGATAAGGGTTCATTAAATGGGGATTAAACTTTTGAATGCACCTAAGATCGCCATTTTCATAAATGGGATGGTCTTCCACACTGGCTTGGTGGCGCGTGAACGCTCGCTCAAGACCACCAGACTGCAAGTGTGGGTACTGGAACAAAGCCACACTTTTGGGGTGAAGGGCTGTATAATGTATAGCCGGAAGCCAAATACACGTTACTGTGCGAGTGCTGGGGAAGTCGGTGAAATCTGTGGACACTTGATGGCCTGGTGTGGAAGCCATGGTCACTGATTTAGAGATAATGGACAGCCGTAACGTTACTTGGGACCCCATTAGTTTCCCACCTCACCTTTCTCTGCGGCAGTGGAGGCGGGGGCCTTCTCCTGGGGCGGAGTCGCCGCTGCACGGCGAATAGGCATCACACTAATTTACCTGAGTGGAGAAACAACATACATGATCTAAGCGGTATCGGCTGTTTAATGTCCCTTGTCATTCGTGCCTAATGACGGCGAAAGCACCAAGCTGGTCGGGGTACATCTCCCAAGCCAAAAGAATGTCATTCATTTTAGGCCCTCGCATTTTCCCCCAAAATGGCGATAGGAATTGCCTTATTTAAACCGAATAAAGGACAAGTGCGCATGTATTTCGTGCACTGCATACAATATTTAAATTGGCAACGGCGTAGCTACACCAGATAGTGGCAAATATTTTCGACCATCTTATATGCACGAAAAGACTGTTTCCACGAATAATTCGGCAAATTCGCCATTTTGTACATTACTTCATACATACAGTAATGGCGTCGCACGGAGTAAATTAGTTGCAATGCAAGAAAAACGATTATCCGCGAGCTTTGGGATCAGTGCATCCATGCAATTATACGCTTGTAATGGTAAGAATAAACCTTACCTTGTACCTGCAGAGAATTCACCAAAGTAACGTTAGTTTGGCTTTATTTCTGCACGGTCCTTTATTTAGAATTCTCTATTTACGTGCCCGCCCCTCAACTACGGTTGACGTAGAGGCGTGAGAGCTAGTGGGCGCATTTCCGCTTCCGGGAATCTTATTTGTTAAACTTTTCTATCTTCAATGCAAGAGTAAAAATACATTCAAGACTGCATGCGATTTGATCAAACGTTACCATGGAATGTCAGGCATTTATACCATTGCTTCCCCTCACACTGTTAAACTAATGGCATTTAGACAGAGATAACTTAAAATTTTATCAATTTCCCTAAATCAGTGCAAGTCTGACTATTGCAACAAAATATAGATAAAAGCTAAATTCAGGTGCATTATTCCAAGGACATGCTACAACAAATAATGGAGTATAAATCAATGTCTGAGGGCGTTAAGAGTTCCAAAAGTACAGCCAGCAGGGATGTGAGTCTTCAGGCATTTCTGGACACACATCTACCATTGATATGTAATCAGAAATATATCTGTCTTTTTTGTGGGTGGTCATATCTCTGCTGCAAGTATCTAGTATGACTGTGGATTGACATCAGGAAATGTAGTACTATTTCACCACTAGAGGGACAAAGAGGATTGGAAGAGACATCCAACAAAAAGCAGTCAAGTAGGGTGAAACGCAAGCACACTGGTAAACTATTGCAACTATTTCAAAGTCAAGGCAGGATGGTGAGGTGATTCCTGTATCTAAATGGCAGTCAGGGCAAGTGCAATGCCATCACAGGTCTTCTTCAAGGATGGAAAGTAAGGTCCGAACCGGTAAAACTGAAACTTTACCTTAATTCAGATGTAAGCAAAAGGAGCATTACAAAAACAATCTGACAAACAAATGTAAAACTTCACACATTGACAAAAAGTAACAATCATGGAAATCAGCAATATTTTTTTAAATACCTTTTTGTCTTTAATGTATTTACAAGCTTTTAATTTGCTCTGTAGGTCTGAAGTATTACAAGCACTTCATGTTCAGCAACCCTGGCATTTTGCTTTTTAAACTTGCATTTTGCTCATCTCATTTGAATGTATCTATTTGTTCGTTGGTGTTTATTCAAGTTCCGTTGAGAGTTCTGTTGTGGACTGGTTTGCATTGCTTCTTGAATGCATACTTCTCCCTCTCATGAGGTGTATGTACATATCACATGGAGCAAGCCAAAGCTGAGGGAACACTTCCTGGTTATTCAGCGATAACCTCTGACCTCAAGGACAACGTCATACAAGGACAACGTTAATAGTTCCTGTGCATCCACTCATTACCCCTGCTTCCCCTTCATTCCAAAATAACTTTGTTTTACCCTGTTTTCAACCAAACATTTTGGAATCCAGGGAGGCTATTTATTTCACAATTATTATTTTGTTATTATAATTAATAATAGTTATTTCTATTGTCATCAATGTTCTCATTGTGAGCATCTGCAAATGTTAAATAAACTTCCGTATTTGCAGTCCTTAAAAAAATAATAAATTAAAGAGTCCAGAACCTATGTATCTTTTAAGTCTCTTCTTAAAAAGTAACAAAAGAAAAGTAAGTTAAAATTTAAAACAAAAATATTTTCTATGTATAATACAGGTATTTAGTGCTTCCGCCGTTGGAATCCAAACTCAAAATGGCGGCATGTTTCAGAACCGTACCGCAGAAAAAAATTCCAGCCGTAAACATGTCGTCCTGCCCATGCGCATTTTGAGTGTGTTTGTTCTGCTGTGAGGATGCAGTTCTTCTACGTCATGTCCTGGGCTGGCAGCTCCCTTGTCAATTGTCTTCCGACTCCTCCTCCGCCTCCCGCAGCCAGGTGAAGAAGGCCGTGACGGACTTGAGGGCCACGCCCTTGCCCTTCTGCTCCGCGGGGTCCTTGCTCACCTCCCACTTGTAGAAAGCGTCCTCCGAGATGACGTCCTCGTCATACAGACAGTCAAAGAACATCCGCAGAAGGTCTGACAGGAGAGAGAGAGGCAGAGGGAATAATGGGGTTGTAGTCTTGTTCATTCTAATAGCTATTCAGTAGGGGATGTGTGAAATGAAGAAGCCTGAAAACTGAACACATCATAGGCCATATTATACGAGAGTAAAATGACAAAAAAGGCACAAGAACATTTTCCTGAGGTGCCATGTGTGTAGTCAGATGTGGGTCTGATGAAATTCACAAAATATTGCTTATCTGACTGAGGTGCTGGGTGGGAAAATACAGTGAGTGCCAGAAAGCTCAAAAGCCACAGTCACATTAATGTAGTTTTCAGTGACTGAAAACAAATATAACAGCTCCACCCATCTGGTACTCCAAGTAGTTTAGAGAAAGCGCTGAGAGCGTGATCACATCTACTGATGGTTTTCTTTGGTGAGAACCGTCATGGAAAAGTTTACTTTGGTGCATTTTTTAAATCTGGTTCATCGAGGTTCATGCTGCTCAATAGCCCTTTTTCACAGCAGCCATTTTTACATGAAATAGCAGGTAAACACAGGTGTTACTAATGACATTAATGAAGGTTCTGCTCCATTTAAGTGTAGCAGAGTCTTTCCAGTGAGCCAGCATGAACAATAGCAGGACCCTGGCTCTGTTAGACTTAAATGGAACAGAACCTTCATTCATGTCATTAGTAATACCTGTGTTTACCTGCTATTTCATGTCAAACTGGCTGCTGTGAAAAAGGTCTATTACAAATGAACCAGGGCTTGTAAATAAAAGTCACATGGACTCACAAGTAGCTACTATCGGACAGAGTTTTTGCAACCTGGCGTGCAGCAAGATGAGAAATTTTGGCAGTGTGGTGAGTGCAAACAAGTCTGTGTAACTCTGGAATGGACATGTCTGTGTGCTTTGATGTAATCACCTCTCTGGTATTTATTCCAGTTAACACAAATAGCTGAAGATTGAGGTTTGCTTCCGAGCATGAGGACCTGCTGACTAGCAGATGTTTATATTTCCTTATACCCATGACACTACATGTTGTTTCCTGTAGTTAGTTCAAATTGCATTCTCACTCCTATTGAACTACTGGAAGAGGACCAACATTTTTGGTCTGGGTGTGGTCATTTGGTTCCAATTTCAGTTTGAGTGGCATCATTCTCACCACCCCAAACAAATCAAACTGAGAAGTAAACGTTCCAGAGTTCAGTTCCCATCGTGCTTGGTGACAGCACATCCCAAGAATTATTTGCAGCCACAATTTGACTTGTGCCTGACAGGGCATTAAGACAACGAAATCTGGCAGCCTGAAATGTTTCTACCACAACACTGCTGGGAGGCAGAGTGCATGCAGTATGACGCAGCACTTACTTGGAGGCTGATCTAGAGTAACGATCAGCGCCTGAAGTGCATAAAGTGCTTGCAGCTGTCGCTCAGTGTCTGAGTTAAGGTACTTGAGTAATACAGGCAATCTCCTCTGGATGATGGCTGTGTCCACTCGACAGGTGGTGCTCTCATCTGCGCAGGAAGAGAGAGGAAGAGCAAGTGCACAGTGAGCTCCTCTGCTCTGGCACAGCATAAATATTGCAATCAACGGAGCAATTCTAGCAGAAAAGTCGAGTCTCTCTCCGCGGCGGTGGAGTGCTCACCTTTCACTGCTGCCTTACACACAGCTGTCATCAAAGCCCTCAGGAATGGAGACGAGCTCATCTGAGATTCATCTAGATTTGCCTGGCAAGTGGAACGCAGCGAAGGAGGACAAAACAAACACACACAATTTGTCAATTTCACATGGCTGAGCACATCTTGGCGGTTATGCCATTGCACTGAAACAACAAAAGTAAACACTTTCATTAAAAAATAAAACAACACATTTAAAAAAGGACTTACAAGCACAGAGATGAAACATGATAATTGTGCCACTAAAGGCCTAATTCAAGGAAACTGGGCCCACAGACCAAGTGCGGCCTTCCACTAAAATCCCCTCTAGTGTTTCACAGAGCATAGAGTATAATGCTTGATCTGTCCTGATATTAATCTAATAAATATTTAGGGTCATTTTTCTAGTAATATTTAGTTATTCTGGAAAATTAAATTCTGTTAGGTTACTGTGGATAATTACAGGGCATATTAACAAGCATAAAACCACCTGGCAAGCTGTTTTTACTTGATACATTTCTATCGAAGTGCGTACAAGCTATAACAGTGTTTTCTAGGCACATGGGGGAAGGGGAGTAGGGTTGATAAGCATGACTGGACTGAGGGAAACTACACTGACTTTAAGAACTAAACCTGTTAACACCAAAGTGCTGTGGCAACACAGTGTAATTCTAACTAAGAATCACTGAACAAAATATTTAGTATGTCCACTGAGTTTACCACTACAGTCAGAAAATCACTGATACGTCTTGGCGTGTTGACGTGCAGTGGACCAGCCTTGAGCTGGTTGATGCTTGTTTGACTTCTACTGTACAATGCACACCTTGTTTCCCCTTTCCCACCTGAAAAGTTTGTATTTACTCTAACCAGTGTGTGCACTGCAAAAAGCGTTATAAACAACGTTATATAGAAACAGACAGAGCTTAGCTCTTATAAGCCACGTACACACTGTCAGTTTGTGGGAGTGACTAGCATGTATTATGAATGAGAGTTAATGCTGTGTATGACACATGGCCTGTGTTCTATTTTGAAAAACAAACCCTCAATTGCTCTCATTTTCAACCGCTCAAAGATAGAGGACGGTGTAATGAGGGAGCACCCGGTGTCGCTAAACATTTTCTTCTCAAGCCAAAAAACAAAACAAAAAACACAACAGCAGCAATTTGCATAATAATATATTCTTCACTCCTCACTAGACATGAATGTTGGATTTCTGTTGTACTTTGCTACCTTACTTGTTCTTCTGCCAAAATGTGACTGTTACATTTTTGTCCATTACAGGCTACCATAAGGTGTGTGTGAGACCTCAATGTCAATGTAATTCCTTTGTTGCCAATCAAAGTCGATAACAGTCCTTTACATTTTGGCCACCAAGTTTGGGCGTCTATGCAGGCTAAATGATTGGTCTTGCTGAGATGTGAGGTGAAAAGTGTGCACACAGGTGTCTCATGCCGTACCTCTACCCAGTCAAAGATCTGCTCGTCACTGGCCATATCCTCCAGGAGGAGTCTCTCCAGCTGGCGGCTCAGCTGCTCGGGAGCCAGGATCTGTTTGGACAGAGCTGCCTCGGGGCTGGAGCAGTCCGACACAGTGAACTGGAGATTCTGTTGGTGCCAACGGGAAAAGACGGAGCGAGAGGGGAGGGAAAAAAAAGATTAAGAGGTGGAGGAAGCAACTTTTAAGGTAATGAGGATGAAATGCAGAATTGAGTTAGAAGAACAAAAGGAGGAAGAGCAAGAGCAATGTAGAGCTGGTTAGATGGTGTTTAATCTAATGTTCAGAGAGGTGGACTCATGTCAGGCAGGCTCAGACAGGCATTTGACACCCAACCGCTTCAACAGAGCTGCTAAGTGGCCACAAGCACAAGACTGTGGCTGTCCTTGTGTTTGTGTTTGTGGGCAGCAACTAGCCTCCCAGGCCTCTGCTGTAAACAAGAACGTGCTCTTTGTCAGCTTGTCGAGTTACAGAAGGATTACGAAGGTAAATTAGTTTGTGAGGGACTTTTTAATTTTTCTTATAATGTTAGTACTTCTTGATTTGAGGAGATGCTTCTGTCACCAACCTGTTGTGAGATGAAAGCCTGGACGTCTTCTCCCTCTGGTAGGAAGTCACTCCAGCTGAGGCCAGATTCCCTCCACAAAAGGCCCACTTTCCTATGGCTCTGGAGGGCAGAGAGGACAAGACCACATCAGACTCAGCAGCACTCAGAAGTTATAGGACACCTATAGGGCACTTTTGCCAAACAGATTTATTGCAAAAGAAATGCATATGATTGAGAAAGATTACATAAAAAGTAGAGAGAAAAAGCTTTTCACATATTTTTAAATCCAAGACTGTAACGTGTGTTTTGACATGTATCTTCATGCGTGTGTGCGTGTGAGCCCACACACACATCACAGTGCATAAGAAAGCACCAGAGCTGTGTTTTGCTCACGTAATGTAACTGATCTAAAACTCACTTTTACAATGGAGCAGGGTGAGAATTTAACAGGATTTCAGTAAAAAAATACCCTGTAAAGTTAATCAAATCCCTGTGAAATTAAAACATGACGAGGTAAAAAAGGTTCACATTTTGTTCAGTTGTCAAATATTCACACATGAATGCGACCACTGTCCCCTGCGGGCCACTGTAGGTCATTCGTGGGAGCCTATGACTGGGATTTCTTTCTGGTGCATTCGGGACGAGAACGGAGCGGCCTGGAGCAAAAACAACTAATTACGCAGCCTGAAGCAGCAGAAAATGTTGGCACCATGTAGCCAACAGCAGAGGAAAATGCCAAGCCCACACAAACCACCGAGCCAACAAAAAGTAAAACGAGCAATACTGTGAAAAGTGCAATTGAGGGGTGGAAGATAGACAGGTTGAGGACAGAGTGGAGAAAAATGCACCAGCCGTTTCTGTAAGGCCTGCCACCAGTTTGCAGCAGATGGAAAGAAGATCTTCATGGTAAAAACTGAGCTTATTTGCCAGTAGATAATGCATATGTTACTACTTCATAGTTTAAAAAAAGTTGCCCCTAAAAAGGACCAAATTACCATGAACAAAAAAAGAAAAAAGCTATTTCCTAGTCTGCCATGGAGGCCTTAACTGAAGTCCATTTGCATCAAAATGAGGACATATAAATGTAGGTGGGAAAAAGTTTGAAGGACAGTTGAGATTAAGGTGTTGCTCACCATTTGTTTGCATAGTATGTGCAGTATTTCATTAAATAAGATCCCAGCTCTTCCAACAGGAAGCAAAGGTTTGCTTAATTCACTGCGAACAAACAGAAAAGACAGAAATTAAATGCAAGTATGCCCAAATGTTTCTCTTCATACATAGCTCGGTTTGCACGGAGCTCACAGCAGGAGACAGAGAGCAGAGCAAACAACAACAAATACTAATTACACATCAAATACACATAATCAGACAGTCAGTGAGGGAGCCGCAGGAGGGGAAGGCCTGAGAAAGAGGCAGTAAATGAATTCACAGCCTGGGTTCTGAACTCTTGCTATTTATACCTCCAGGACTACAGTACATAGTAAGACCAACTGATAGAGTTCTTCTTTAAAATAAAAACTTACCACAAACCATAGATAAAGTTACTCAATACACCAAAATGGTCTTTCTATTGTTGGATCCATTGTTTCAGGTGTTGTGGACTTACTGGCTTTGACCCTTGCACTCTCTAGTACGC
Source organism: Neoniphon sammara (assembly GCA_900302535.1). Taxonomy (NCBI): domain Eukaryota; kingdom Metazoa; phylum Chordata; class Actinopteri; order Holocentriformes; family Holocentridae; genus Neoniphon; species Neoniphon sammara. The sequence goes on from OMKZ01026444.1 coordinate 76,545, forward strand.
CCCCTTACCTAAAGAGCTCTCTCATAGAGAAGCCCCCTTCCCTCAGCACAGGGTTGAGCAGCTCAGCCAGGTACAGCCAGATGTGGGGAATGTCGATGGCCATGTCGTCTGCTTGCTCCAGGGTCTCCACAAACCTGGGAAGCACAAAGACACAGTGCTGAGTCAGGATACCACCAGTGCTCATTAACCTCTCTCGGGAAAAAAAAAAATCAATTTTTTCTGTGTTCTAGAAAATAAGAACTAAGACTCAAAATTACAAGTTGATACAAGCAAAAAAGAGAACAGTTTGAGTTTAGAGTTTGTACACTCAAACAAATTCAATTCTTTATCCTGTCAGTTCTGAACCAGAAGCTGCTTTCTAGTGCTTCTCACTAGAAAATTCTTGGACCCTGTACCATCTTTCTAACTAATTTTCTGTGGAGCATCTCCAAATTTTACACCTAATCTCATTTCAAATTTGAGCTCTCTGGTTTTGAGGGAAAGTTGTTTGCATGTATTGATCGGACTGCCCTTGACCCAAGGAATAAGATATGGGAAGAACAAAACTGATTTATGTTTCCTTTTATGATCACACAGCACATTGAAGAGATTGGACAGAGGAATGTGTTGTCCCTTTACACAGACAAGGACTCAAATGTCAGGAGAGAGACCAAAAAATACAAAAAAACAAGCTTTTTGTAAATGCTTGCATGCTTACAGAAAAATGACAATGTGTCTTATTCTGATGGTTTATGAAGCAGAAAATTGGATTCCTGTCTGATTAAACAGAGAGAGACATGTGATATGGTTTCTACTCATTTTCTAAAATATAATCCCTTTTCCAGCCTTAATTCCTTGGCTGGATTAGAACATTTTCAAGATGTTATGTATGCTGGTTTTGGCTAGACAATATCAAGAAGGTTGTATCATTCTGTATTTGAAAATTATACATCACATCAAAACAATGGATATGTGAAATGTCAGTGAGGACACAGCTTCATAAAATGAGTGGTCGTGTGTGGCCAGACTTGGCAGCAGTTGGGTTTTAACACTTTTACAGACTTTTATAGACAGTTTAATTACAACATTTTAAAGAGCTTGGAAATGAGACATTTTCAAATTTCTACACTTTTGAAGACCTCTGAACAAGGACACAAACACATCCACTCTCAAAGATGTGACAGAGAACGTTTAACAGCTTGAGTATGGTCTGAGATATCATTTTGTAAAATTTGAGTTTCTAAGGAATGTCCTGATGAAGGTCTAAGACCAAAGGCTTGATGGTTATCATTTCAGTTTTGAGATGATAAAGTCTGTGGAAACTGTCTACCTTTGACTAACAGGCTGTTACACTTTTTGCTTCCAGCAACTTTTTTAAGCCTCTTTGTATGTGCAGCAGACCCCCCCTCTCTAATTTCAAAAGTTTGTGTTCAAAGGCCTATTTGTAGTAAATCTTTCATCAGAATATATCAAAAACTAACTCTTTAGGTCAAGTTAATGTCACTACAAAATCATTCTAAGGGTAGCTTTGGTTCAAAGGATGACCGGTTAAAAGGCAATGAGCAGAGGATGAAAAAAAATGCATTAAGTGCATAACTTTTATGAACACTTTCAAGTCAGTGCTTTGAGGCATGGAATTATTTCGATGACTATTCCCACTTTACGTGAGCACAGATAAGTTCACCAAGTTCCCTTTATAGGAGCAGACAGCCACATTCACAAAAGTCAGGCAGGCATACTTAAGTGTGACATGGAGGATGAAAAAAATGATGCCAAGGAAGCACTAGTAGAGAAATCAGTATTCGTTTGACTGCTGAATCGGGTCCAAAGACAGCCAATACCATGTGTGAACCATTTCTTATATGATTCACCTCACCTGACTGACCCATTTCAGGACCAAAATGGCTAAAAATGCTGAAAAGTGACAAACTGGTATCCCTGTCCACTGACACATCATTATATTTTCATGCCGGGCCCGGTGCACACAGTAGACGGACTAACCCTTTATAGAACTGGCTTTTGGGCAGGATTCCCTGCTGCACCAACTGGAAGAGGAGCTGGCCCATGTGGTCCCGTGTGATCTGACTGCGCTCCAGGGTGGACTCCACCCCCACGCGCACAAAGATGTGGAGCTGAGAGGGCAGGTCCAGCTCGTCCACACACTGGACAGCCTCCTGCAGGAAACAGGCACAAGATTGGGTTACTTGGCAACTAGGAACACAAAGAAGGGGAAGTTACACAAGGTACAGTTTAATCTAATCAAGTACTGCGGCATGAACAGTGCTAAATTGGAAGAAATACAACCCTGCATCCACTGTTGTGGTTGTACTGGTCTAGTAATCAAAGAGCAATAAAACAACCTATAAAGCTCTCTCAGTGTCTACACTAAATGTTAAGTCTCCTGACCACAATATTAAGAATAAAATGTATTTGTATCTCATGCATGAAAGCTCATCTTTGACAGGGTCATTTTGCATTAAGTACCATTTATTAGTCTTGCATTAGCTGAAACCTGAGTACCTATAAACACTGAATTTGGACACCAAGGCAGAAGCCATGAGTTTCATCTGCGGCAGATTTGCTTGTTAATCCCAGTACCTTGTAATCGTTAATGTGCAGGAACTCGTCAATAATGGACTTCGATTTCCTCTCCATCTCCTCCTCAGAGAGGGCAGGTCTGTCTGGGGTCTGGGCCGTAGGCTCAGGTTTCACTGTCAATGGGAAACAACAGTTACAACAGTGCTGTATTATGTGTGGTATGATTTACATCTGGTTTTCTGCATTGGACAGATTTTTTCACCCAATGCCCGTCTTCTACCGTGATTATTTTCCCACACAAACGCCAGCCTACTCTATTCTTCATTAAATGAAACATGCTCAAGATGGATATTAAAGCTTTGTCCACCGATGATTCATGACCACACCAAATCCTGCTGAAATTAAATTGGACAGACAACATGTTGTGCTTTACTTATGACACAGATAAATGATCTGCTCTGGTTTCCCAATATGTCAGTCCTGGTCCTGCAGATATCTCATCTGCCTGCCCACATGGCATCAGACAACACACGACTGCTGGGCCATACGGCACCCATGGGAGTGTAATCACACAAACCTTGAAATCCAGACTACGAATGTGTATAAGTTTGACTGGAGGCTCTTCAAGAGATAAGTCTTTTGAATGAAGTAAAATTTTATTTAACACCACAAAGGTGCACAATCACTTGAACAGTCAAGATTTTTTGTTTCCTCAATTAATAATCATGTAATTCCCCTTATATTTCCAGTGTGATAAATCAATGTGCAGTATACACCCATGTGAATAAAATGATAGCTGAGATGGAGAAGTAGGCAGCTCTGGTGTGAAGAGAGGGATAAATACCTTAGACACACCATGTTTGCAGAAGTGAAACGAGTGGACTGGGCTTACTTTACACAGGAAAATCCTTCTCCCACGTCTTAACATGAAAATCTTGTTTTAGTTCCAAAAACTGGATCACTGCCTGTCATTTGGAGATACTTTGGTTTTAAATCACATGATGACTAACCCTAAGACGCTTTACAAATTTCCCCTTAGGACTGCAGCTGCACCCCAATGTAATCGAGCAGTAATTACATATAATACCTGAATTCCATGAGATGCCATTCCAAGTATACAAGAATTACCTATCAATACCTTCACAGCAGATTCTAAATATCAATACAGTAACCATGAGGATATTTGATGTGTCCGTATGTGCAGTGTTGTGCCTCTGTCTGTCCAGAGCTGCAGGCCTCACCAGGCTCCCTGACTCTGCTGCGCTCTGGCTCGGTTTTCTCCTCGGTGACGCTGGGTCTCCGGGGCTCGGCGCCTTCTCGCTCCCGGTCTCTGCGGGCCTCCTCGGGGGTTTGGCTCTCTAGCAGCTCCTTGGAACTGCCTCCCCTGATGAAAGGCCCGGGCCGTGACGATGGGGCAGAGCTCACTGGCTTCTCGCTGCGCTCCCTCCCCGCACTGCTGCGACTGGTGGGAGGAAAAAGGCAAAACAAGACACTGTCAGAGAAAGAAAGGCATGTGCATCCTGGCTTGTTATATTAAAATCTGAATATTATTACGTAACTAAAAGGCACTCAAAAAGCACAAACCTCTGCCAACACTCAACAATTTCCCAACTTGTAGAAACAAATCAAATCCCACCACTTAAATTTTAAGTTTAAATTTCCTGACCCTGCAAACATACCCAAAGGAATTGGAATCAAGTCTCATTAGTTTCATAGTTAAGCCTAAAAAAGATAATTGTCTGATGGCAGAAATCCCAGATCACCACCAAAATCAAATGAATTGTTCTTGGCCCAAGGCCTGCCTGTCACAAAAAATTTTGTGGACATCTGTTTGTACATATTTGACATATCCTGCTAAAAGAAAGACAAAATAACTGACAGGGGAGAAAACATATCCTCCCTGTCATAAAATATGAGCCTAATATGTGCCTTTACCTTCCCAGGGTTCTTCTGGAGTCGTAGTCTTGGTTCTGTGCAGGGGGGGTGGAGGGTTGAGATGAGGGAGTGGACTGCAGTGCAGAGTAACGGTTCAGGCTGCTGCCGCCCGACCGTGATAGTTCTGATAAGAGGGGAAACAAAACAAGCAAGTAATATGAGTCACAGGAACAGGAACTGACGTCAAAACAAGAAAAACAATTGTGGGTGGTCAGATTTATCAAGGCATACACAGGAATGTTTGTTTCACCATCACAATAATTTCCAACGTTTAATTTTTAAATCTTGAAACTTAACAAATCTCGATTTACTTGATGTGCAGCATGAATTGATCAACTGTTCTAATCTGAACACAGAACTGCACCAGTGAGGGCTGAGCAAGATTAGAGAAAAAATATGTCTTGTAAGGAAAATGCTACAGCTCCATGTTTGTTTTTGCTCGGTGCTGAGAGCTTACATTTTGTAAAGGTTGGGCTTTTATAAGATTTGAGAACTTGTGTACTGTGCGATACCAGTCTTCACCTAATGATCCACTGTGTGTCCCTCTACAATGCAAGGTGAAAAAGAAACCTGGAAACTTGTTAGCTGTGTGATTTCTTTTCAGTCACGTGGTGTTTCCCCAGCCTTACTTGTGTGGATCGTCGTCAGTGACTATGTGCCTCCATACCTGAGTCGCTGGCCTTGGCTCCTCCACTGCTGCCCTTCATCCAGTTGACTTGAGCCCGTGGACCCAGCTGGATCTTCTCATCCATCTGAGGCTGCAGAAAAAGATTTTTTTTTTCTATTTTGGTATTCTTGCTTTATTGGACACCACACAAGGAAG
>OMKZ01026452.1:0-38831 GCA_900302535.1 Neoniphon sammara
AGCAGGTGTTTCCTCTACATGAACAGAGAATCCTCAGTCAGCTGATGAAGTCATGGGTCCAGGCCGTTTGTGAGAAACAGCCCTTAGGTCAGTAGAACAGTGCGCGCGCGCACACACACACACACACACACACACACACACACACACACACACACACACACAGACAACTCTTTAAATATTGTGAATTGCCTCATTCTCAGCCATGGAGCTCCTACATGCTTTAGTGTTTCTGCTAAGCTAATCATTAAGGATAATAAAAGATGGTTATATCACTAGGCCTCACTTAAATTCTAACCAATGGAGATCTGGCTCAGAGGAGCAACAGAGGCACAGGGAACAGCATGACTCAGGAGCCCAGCAGACCAACATGGAGCAGGCAGGTGGAGTTCACCCTGGCTGGTATCGGTTGTGCTGTGGGTCTGGGCAACGTATGGAGGTTCCCTTATCTCTGCTACAGGAGTGGAGGAGGTGAGAGACCAAGCTACCATTTCATCCTCAAACAGAATAATGAAACCAGACTATGATATGTATTGATTTGCATACACAGTTCCTAAATACAACAGCCATAGATTTCTAGGGCCAGAGATTGAAAAAAACAAATGTTGTTAAAGAAAATAATTTCAAATGCTTTGTTGATTCAGATGAAAAATGTCAAAATTATGTTATGTTATTATCATAGGTTTTTGATATCAGGTTGTATTACATGATAGAAAGGTTAGTGGCACATTCTTTGAAATTCTTGTGCCATGAGCAGTACTCTTTCTATGTAAATATTGACTTCATATCTTTATACAACAGTAACAATTAGGAAAAGAGAATCTACATATATGCAACAAATCACTGGTAACATTATAATAACCCCCCGTTCTGACTTGAACAAAAAGCAAAAAAAGTATTTTATGGGGGGATACATCGCCAGATGATTTCAAATTGTGCTCAGTGTGAGGAATGGAACTGGAGTGCAGTGACTTTCATAAAGGTTAAAGATTAGAAGATACCATAAAGCGAGTACAGTTGGCTGTAACCTCGTGTGAGAAGTGCCAGCAGGAAGTGTGTGATGGTTGAGTTGTCGTCATTTCATTGCTAGGTGCCTTCCTGGTGCCGTACCTGCTTATGCTGGTGGTGCTTGGGATTCCTCTGCTCTATGTGGAACTGACAGTGGGACAGTACATGAGGAGAGGGCCTGTCCAGGCTCTGGCTAATGTCTGCCCACTGCTCAAAGGTACCATGGATCACACCCCTAACATGGCCTGACTGGATTTTTCCATTGTGATAAAGGGATTATTAAATATTTTGAGGTGATTTATGTATGAGTTTCCTTCAAAGGAAGATGCTCAAACTACAATGTGTACATTTGTCTTTCTGGAAAAAAACAAAAAAACAAAAACGTGACATGATGTTGTTTGTCCTCAGGAGTGGGCATGGCGTCAGTGGCTATTTCCTTCATCATGTGCACCTACTACAATGTCGTCATTACCTGGGGCCTATATTATCTGTTCAGCTCCTTCCAGGCACCGCTACCCTGGCAGAGTTGCAACAACACTTGGAATACACCAAACTGCACCGATCATGCCATCAAAAACAGCACATACTCTTCCACAGCTAGCCAGGAGTTCTTCAAGTAGGTTTGCCTGAGTAACAGAGACAAGTGACCAGGCCTTACTAGTACTTTACAGTTGGTACTTGGTATGACTTGGTTAGAGCTGTCGTAGCCAACCTTACAATCTTGCTAGTATGGAATCTTATGCAATTTTGCTATCTTCCAATTGCACAAACTAAATCAATAATATTACCGTAATATACAATCAATTATACAATTATTCAAAAACAATTATTCCAAATAAATTAGAATAAAATAATTCATGGAATTCAAGTGCAGATGTTGATAAGATGTGATATCTATGTCGGTGAAGGTTACTGGTGAACGTTTCTGATATGAGTTAGACAAACAGTTATTGCACAATAAGTTAGGAAACTGTGGGGTAGGTTAGAATCAATACAAGTCAAACAAATAGTGGTGCTTTGGCTTTGATGTGGGAAAACTGAAAAAAGTGTTAGGAATAGTTATCCAGTGTGCAATGATACTACGATGATGAAGAATAAAAAGAATAAATATTTTTTTCAGTACAGATAGATTACTGTATTACTGTAGCATGCATTTATCAAGAAAGAAACTAGCAAGGATTTATGTTGAATGACACCTTGTGGGTGTACTCATTACTTGTTATGCTACATTACATGGGTTATTGGACAGATCAAGGCTTCTGAAAAAAAAGTTTACTGGAAAAGATCATCTTGAGTTTTACTTATATGAGATAAAGCTGAGAACGGAGTCTTTCTGTAGATTGTGTTAATTCAGACTGATTAATAGAAGCTTACCATATGCAATATTTGGCTGTGTCAGTCAAGTTACTGTTTGTTACATGTTAGTCAACCATTATCTACTGGTAAATAGAACAACCACTGAATGATTGCTTGGGCAACTGTCCCAACTGTTCATATCATCATATATTCATATCATATTGTAAAAATTCATATTCATATAAATTCCATATGGAAAAACATAGTGGTGTTCAGCTCTAGTGGGTCAGTTGATTTCATAAAATAATTGACCACCTTATCATAAACCATTTGTACTTGCGTAATTGCTTAGCTGATTGGTGTAGATCAGAAATAATAATGGCCCAAACATAGAACCCTGTGGGACACCCCCCATGTTTTCAGCTACATTTTTGCCACTACAAATTGCTACGAAACTAACTGTGACATGCTAAGTTGCTCCCTAAATGCTCTAATGTCTTATTTTTTCTAAGAGAATGTCCTGAATAATCATGTCAAGGTTCATTACACGTGATTCTGTACAGGAAGAGCATTCAGGTGCTTCAGATTTCTGTGATAATTTTTTTCTGGGAAAACGTTTATGTATGAGCTCTGACCAGGGAACCATTGTGGGCTTTGTTTTAGTTATAAGATGCTGGAGCGGACCAGTGGAGTGGAGGAGACAGGAGGGATGCGGTGGGAGCTTTTCCTTATACTCCTGTTGGCATGGATTCTCATTTACCTGTGCATCTTCAAGGGTGTGAAGTCAACAGGCAAGGTGAGAGGTCAGCAAAAGATACACAGAGAGTGCATCACAATCGTAATTATATAAATGTGTTTATGAGTGTGTGTGTGTCCATGTGTAGGTTGTGTACGTTACAGCACTGCTCCCGTATGCTATACTATTTGCTCTGCTGATCAACAACGTGCAGCTTCCTGGAGCTTTAGATGGGATATACTTCTTCATTGTGCCAAAATGGGACAAACTACTCAGCATGGAGGTAAGAAAATGGGGAAAGTGAAGAAGAGGAATGTTGTCAGTGAAGAGGCTGGAAAACCTGGAGAAGAACTATTGGGCTTGTCACTCTGCTTTAGTCAGAGATAAGAGAGAGAGAGAGAGAGAGAATAGTTTTTAGTGAGTGTTGTACATGTGTGGAGGTATTAGTATTAGTATTACTATTGGTGGTCATACTGGTAATGATATTGGTATTAGTTTTGCTTCTGGCATTGGTTATGGTATTGATAATGATATGTTCAACATGACTATACAACACAAGTCTTTTACATAGAGCATGGTTATTTTGACAGAATTATTCTGAAAGGTGCTTGAAGTCTAAAGTAATCCACTATATTTTTATCAGTGGATGCAACTCTTAATTCTTATTGTTTATATGCTCCTGATTTGATGTTTTATTCATTTTTATTATTGTGCTACTACTAAATTGTTTTTTTTTTTCCTTTTCTTGCCTTTCTTTTCCCTTCTCTGTTTTGTTATGTTATGTTAAGGAAATTCATAGTATTAGGATAAATTGGAAAATCTAGAGGGGAGGTTTTACTATAAGCCCTTTCATACCTCTCTTGCACAACTTGTGTCATTTCCTATATTCTTGTTAATAAATAAATAAATAAATAAAAAACCATCCGGTAATGGGATAATAGGATAATCTTATCTTTGCAATCATTACACTAAAGTGCTTATCCGAGTTGGACTTTATTATTGATTGTTTTATATTGTTTCATTATTTATTTAAAAAGGTTAGTTACATTCTAAGCACTGCAACTGGTGGCAAGTTGCCTATGTAACAGTTAAACAGATGCACAGAGTAGGAGTAATAGCATGCAGTTACTTTTAATATGTGATATTTTAGAAGATTTTAGAATAAAATAAAATAACTTATTTTGAAATGTTGGGTTGATGTTGGGATGTGAAAGGAGGGGGGATAATATTGATAATTGTGATATTTTGATAGGACAATATTGCAGTTTAACATTTTGGAATGCCCAAGCATTCATCCCAGTTAATTTTTTTTTTTTTTTTTTTTACATTTTTTGTAAGTCTATACACAGTATATACACAAGTCTTTTTCACAAACAGACCATATCTGCGTAATGCCTGTATACAGTTAATCCCCATTTATGGCTAGGTATGGCAGAAGCATGTGCATCTAGAAAAGCTATGCAGTGGTGTTTTGTAAAACTTAAATCCTCCTTAAATATTCATATGCCAGCTGCATAGCTCAATGCTGACCACACACAGCTGAGTAGAGGTGCAGTACCCAATATCTCTGTACATTTTTGTTTAATTCACAACTCTACCTCGGGCTCCCTGTTTTCCTAATATAAAACCAAAACACTTACACCATCCATAATAATGTACTTGATAAATTTCAAAATAACATCTTAAAATGCTTCTCGCTTTACCTTGTTTTCTAAAATGTACAATTTGAGGTTTTTCTTTAATTAATAATATCCACTACTGGCTTTAGTACCAATATAATATTTAACAATATTCCACATGTTTTGTAGGTCAACAGTTACAGTTAAGTCTCCCACAGAAACTCCCTTTGCTTGTTTAATCTCCATGGTGAAAACATCAATATACAGTGCAAATAAAGTTGGTGAGAGATTGTCCCTATTTTACCCCACCGGGAGTTGAAAGCCAACCAGTCCTGAAATCATTGACTAGTACACACGCTAGAGAATTATAAAGAGTCTTGACTGAATTATAGTCTCCTGTTAATTCTACCTTTTTGTCATTTATTTATTTATTTATGTTCATCAAACCCAGTAAGAAGATTTAACCCAATCAAAAACCTTTTGAATGTCAGCAAAGCAGGCAGAGGTTGGCTCACGCTCTTGGGTCCTGGCCTTCACAGAATATATGTGATCTGTACAGACTCTACCACTCTGTGGATCAACTACTAAACCAGACATTTTCAAGTACTTAGAAGTCTTGAATTCAGAATACTGGAATTTAGTTCATATACTGTTCTCATCAGACTGATACCTCTGTATTTCAATTGGATTCCTGGATCCCTTCTGGATGACTGAAGTATGCGTTTGATTATTGATTTATACCATACTGATGGAATTAGATTATTTTCAAAGCAAACCCGTAAAAGACAAGACACATGGGTAGGCCCTTAACACATGCTGCTTTGTTTTAATTTATCCTTCCTTATCTCATCCAGACTGATCCAGTTGAAGGTTGGATGGGAGTAAAATGGAGAGGTATTTCCAACAAGTGAATGAGAATAATCTCATCCCCATTTATTTAGAACATAACCTGTGTCCTATTTAAATGTCCCATCCTCTCCTTCAACATCCACTGGTATTGAAAATGCTCTTCTAGGGTCCAACTTGTTGATTGCACTAGGGTTGCTAGTTTTAGCTGCTCCAAAGTGAAGGTCTGACCTCTTTTAAATCTGCATTTATGGAACCTCAGTGCTTTGTTAAATACTTGTTGACATTTTTTCAGTTCATTCCTTAGGTCATTTTTGTGTGGTCTGGTACTGTTACATTTCAAAAACATTTTTCTACCTGTCTCATTGTTTTCCATAAAGTTTCTGATTTGCTGTTCCAATAAGCTTGCATTGGTATTATATTGGCATTGATACTGGTATTGGTATTGTATCAGTATTAGTTTTGGTATTGGTATTGGTATTGGTACTGGCATCAGTAATATTATTGGTATGGTATTAATAGTGATTTACGTTTTGGTATTAATATTGCTATTGGTATAAGAATTAGTGTTACTATTGATACTGTAATTAGTAGTACTGGCTTTAGTGTTGGTATTGGTATCGGTATTGGTATTAGTGATGATGATGGTATTAGTATTTGTGATGGTATTGAAGGGGATATTGGTGATGATATTGACATTGGTATTGGTAATAGTACTGAAGTTGGTATTGGTATTGGTGATGTATTGATATGGGTATAAGTGATGGTATTAATATTGGTATTGATGGTAGTGTTGGTAGTGTGATGGTATTGATATTCATATTGGTGATGGTATTGAAGTTGATAGTGGTGACGGTACTGGTATTGGTACTGGTGATGGTATTGACAGTAGCGGTCTGTCTCTCTGTGTTGCAGGTCTGGGTAAATGCTGCAGCTCAGATCTTCAACTCCATCGGGATTGGTTTCGGCTCCCTTATGGCCATGTCCAGCTACAACTCCTTCAACAACAATGTTCTAAAGTAAGATCTAAAGAACATCAGAAACTCAGAGGTTCCTGTTTAAGAGCGATGGCTAGATTACACGGGCAGTGAAAAGACTATCTAAAGAACATCTTGCCTCTCCACAGAGATACGCTGGCTATATCCATCATCAACTCCTTCACCAGTATACTGGCAGGGTTTGTCATTTTCTCTGCCTTTGGATACATGTCGTATCTACAGGACATTCCTGTCAGTGATCTGGCTGTGGATGGTAAGATAATGAAACTTATCTACATGTTACTCAACATATTTTTACTGAATTGATGAAGCACTAAACTCAGTTTCAGTTTTGATTACAAACATGTTTCAAACATGTTGATGCTTTGGCTTTGATGTGGTAAATTGAACAAGGAATCACCTTATTCCACCTTTCATTTTGGATAGCACCATAACTATATATTTAATGTAGTGTAGCTGTCAATATGTTGAGTGGACAAAGGCCAAACCAATCAAACTAGTGAGCACTGTGTTTTATGGACTGCATGCTCACGTGTGAGAATGGTTTACTCAGTAACCCGCTATACTACAATAAATGAGCTAGCAGGGGAGAGGAATGTAGGCACAGACATGGACAAAGGCTGTGGAGAAAACAAGTTTAACTTAATAAATGAAAAAGGTGTTGATTTACTCCCATTGGGAAAGTTTGGATTTGTAAGTATGTAGATTAGTCATTTTGGAAAGGCAATGCAATACTTCCTGTGCATGGTGGTGCATTTGGTACAGTTCTTGTATTTTAATATTTCTGACTGTGGGCAAGTAAAGCCAAGCCACACTATGTCCTGGCACTGTGCTGCCTAAAGACATTAAATATAAGCCATGATGACAAGACAAAACAGGAACATGCGATGGAAAAAAGCCAACTGGCATTAATGCAATTACTTCCTTCTCTTACAAATTTGGTAAATGCTCATGGCATTTTATTGCTATTGCAGAAATGATAGACTGACTTAAAATGCACAACTGTAGCAAAGTGCTTCAGATATTGGATGTACAGAAGCTTCAAATCCCTGCAATTTAAAAATCTAGACAAGATGGCACTGAGCAAGCTTTCCCCTATTGTAAGGCAGTGTGCTGCACTCATAATACTGATTCATCTATTAATATAAGCCATTAGTGCTTTACTTTGAAATATGTGCAGTTCAAAGGTGAACTTTTGCCACATTTAGTTCATAGGTCCATAAGCAACAATACTAACACATTTCAAACATAAAAGTTGATGTAACATTTCTATATATTTGATGCCCCTGGATGCACAAAGCACAAAGTAACTGAGTAGCTATCAATCAATCAATCAATCAATCAATCAATTGGTCAGTCAGTCTACAATGATATCTTTTGGGTCTGTGTGTCTAGGTCCAGGACTGGTTTTTGTTGTTTACCCACAAGCCTTTTCCACCATGCCAGTGGCTCAGGTCTGGGCTGTGATGTTTTTCTTCATGCTGCTCTGCCTTGGGCTGGACAGCGAGGTAGGTGACTGGCAACAGCGACATGACATCATGCCATAGTCATCTGCAACAGAAACCACTCATGGACAACAAAAGGGCTGTGATTCATGAAGAATGCTCTGTTTTGGTTTCTGTCTTCATCAGTTTGCCATGGTGGAAGTGATGGTGACCAGTCTCATGGACAACTTTGACCAACACCTGCTGAGTTTCTTCAAGCGCAAGGAGATCATTGTTCTTGCAGTTTGCGGTGTAGCCTTTCCTCTAGGGATTCCCTGTGTCATGCAGGTATATGGACTTTGACCTCTTTACTGTAACCATTTACAGTAAAGACAGAGTAAAGTAAGACAAAGACTGCAATGTTTTAAGAGATAACAATATTCAACATCTCCTTGGACTGAGACCACAGTACAATTTCAAAGAGGGTCCTTAGAGTAACTCAGCTGTAATTTCCTGAATCTCACGCACCTGCTGTCCTAAAGAGTCTGTCTCTCTGTACAGGTGGGAATCTATGTTTTCCAGTTGATGGACCATTACACTGCAATAGTGTCCATTCTGTTCCTTGCTTTCTTTGAGGTGATAGCCATCTGTTGGATTTATGGTGAGAGGAACAATTTCAATTGTATTCCTTATTTTCAGTGGTCAAAAATGTTGATATTCACTTCACAGCTAAAAGTACATACTGTATGTAACAATGTTGAGGGCTGTATGCAATATTTGGTTTTCATAGTCATAACCACAGTACTTCACAAGTCAACTTTCAAATAAAACATGCATGACTGTTCACTGACATATCAATTTATGTCTCAAATCTCTTTTCATATCCAGGTGTGAGTCGTCTTTCAGACAACCTAGAGGAAATGACAGGGAAGAGAGCAAACATCTTCTTCAGATTGTGTTGGCTAATAATTGCACCGCTGCTGATCACAGTGAGTCAGCAGGCTTTTGCAGAAAAAGGATTATTGTTATATTGTTTTTTTTTGTTGTTGTTTGTTTTTTCCTACAGTGAGATCTCAGATCCATGTCACAGCTAAACTTCAAACTTTTCTGTTTGTGGCAGGTGATTCTAGTTTTCTCCATCATCCAGTTCAAACCAGCTCGCTATGAAGACTATGTTTTCCCTCCATGGGCTCAGGGGATTGGCTGGGTCATCGCCATGGCCTCCATCATCTGGATTCCTCTGGGAGCCATTCACACACTCTGGGTCCTGCCTGGCTCCCTTGTCCAGGTAATGGACATTCACTGTTTACTTTTCTCATTTTGCACATCAAAATCTCACATGCATTGCCTACATGTTAAACCAATTGTGTCTTAAGATTATGATGTCATTTCTCCTACAGAGGCTGAAGCTGTCGATTACACCCTTTGCCCTCAGTACGATATCAAAAATGCCTTATTATGAGAGGGGAGGAAAAGACTCATTTCCGGCCATGGCAGTCATCAGCTCCTCCATCCACGTGGTGGCTCCTCCTCAGACAAACTTTTGATACCTCTACAATCATAATCCTCACTAGGTCAGGGTAGGACTCTGCGTTTGACCTGGCCACCACTAGTGCTGGAACAAAATGTTTGAGGCAAACTTTAGCAAGTTCAACTTTGTCACAAACTTCTAGTATGAGAGTTCATGACAGATATACTAGAAAAATAATTCACATAAACTGGGAAACTTCTATCTGCCATGCAGATAGCTACAAAAGGCCATTTTTATGAGCCTATAAATTTAATTAGCCTGTTATCTCATCAGACTTCTGCTAATGACTTTGCAGATTTATTAATAAGAGTGAGATGTTATAGACCAAGTCATTCTGCAGAATCTTGTGTTCAAGGATGGGTGCATCCTCAATATATGACCTGCAGTGCTTCTGTTCAGAGAGAGTGCTGAGAATGTTGACCTCCTTCATGGACTTTGCTTTGCTAGGGGTGCCATCTTTTGGCCATGTCTGTAGATGCGATTCTGTGTATTGATAAAGATGAAATTTAGTACTTACAGTTTAGTAATAACTTAGAAACTAATGCCACTATTTTAATGTTCAGTTTAGTGTTGAAGTTTTGTGTAAAGCCACTTTACTTAAATATGAATGACTGTAGGCCGATTTGTGGTGACTGACAAATTTATTAGGTCAAATGACTTCCTGATTAACATAAATGTTGTGATGAGAGGTGTGGGTTATGCTGTTCTTTTCATGTCACACAATGTCATGTCATGTCATGTCAGGCATAATAAAAACTGTCACAAAGTCCACAGTGTGTCCCTTGTTCTTATAATTACAAGATGATGGTGTCAGGAACACCACGACAGACTTTCTGGCTGGTACAAAGGGCAGAAACAGAACAGAACACAAATCAGGTACTCACTTCTGGGCAATAATGTTTATTTATTTATTGCAAAATTGCTACTTTAAAGTACACACTTGTAGGGTATACATGTGCACTGAGTTAGTTACTTTCCCTACACAAGTTGCCAGTGTTTCCTTCTTCTATCCCTTACAGATGAGTCCAAAGTGCGAAACAACTAAAATTGCACGGGCAAATTAGTGGACTGTAGAAATACACTTAGCTGACAGGAAAGGAACTGTCCCTTATTTACTTTTGCTGAATGCTTATATGGGTTTGAAAAAGTGAACTGGATGCATCCAAACCAGGCTAACCGAATTCATTTGTTAAAACATTAAGTACGGATGGCAGAATGGACACAGTGTTGATGATTAAGTAAGTAGGACATGGTGTCGTCTATGGTTATGGTTGCGTGTATGAGACCACATCTATCTATGATCAAAAGTTAAAATATTTATAAAAAAAATTAAACAATAATTATTATTATTCTTTAAAAACAGCAATTATTCTTTTCATTTAATTCTGAAAAGATATGTAATGTGACCTACGAAAACAAAAAACAGAGCAAAAACAAAAAACAAAAAAACATGTGCAATCAATGGCATACTCTTCCCTCTGAAGTGATGGTCATGCAGATGACCTCATAGCACAGGAGCGACACTCTCCTCCTTTCCTCCCACTGTAGTTTGCAGTCGGCTTCATTCTTGACAAGGCTGAATAGTACGCCAGAGACCGGGTTGCTGCATTCAATAGTGTTTTGGTAGTGGTTGACAATGTCCACGCCCTTCGTGACCAATTCCCCGCACAGCCTCCTCAAAGCTTCAGGCCTTCTTGTCCACGTCCCTCCAGATGCAGCAGAACTGTAGTTGAGTTGTTTTCCCTTGCCCAGCAGAGGTCGCCGAGGAGTCACCGTGGCTACTGTCCGTCTGCTCCTCCTGCAGCTTCCTGCCTCAATGCTATGACACCTGCTCCACCGGCCTCATCTGCACATCTCCGATCTGACGGTACGAATAAGAGACACCAATGCACAGTCAACATGCTGAAAGGCACTTCAGCTGCACTGCTGACAATGTAGTTTGTTTTTAATCAAGCAATACTGAACCTGACAGGCAGAATAATGGGAAGTGCTGCAGGAGAGAGACATGATAGATAGATAGACAGACAGATACCTGGACATGAGGAGGGGCACTGAGGACATATGTGACTGCACTGGCTATGTCTTCTGCTTTCAAACACTGAAATTGGAGAAACCAGCCGTTAAAAAAGCTCCATAAATTCTTTTCACCTGGTGAAATGCAACTACTCACTGCCGGTCAAATGCACGCTGACTTACTTTTATACTCTCATATACTGCGGCCGCTTTCTCTGGATCACTGTTGTGGTGCCGGAAGGCGAAGTCAGTCTCCACTATTCCAGGGGATATACACTGCAGGGGGCGGGGTGGTTGGGAAAATGTATTATCTCTATTTACACATAAACACGCACAGACAAGGGCTCACTTTTCTTGTGAGTCCAGCATATCTCTAATAAGATATTTGTTTGGACTGACATATTTTGAAATTGTGTCACTTAAAAGGACTGTTTTAGTAAGAGAGCTCTTACAGTGGTATTTGGCATCTGTACTGCATATCATTAGAACACTTGATCTAAGGTCCTAGCTACTATTTTTTTTAAACATAGGGTTTTTCTTCAATTATATCCATTGATTTTGGCGCTCAATTCAGATGTGTTAAGCAATATGTAGCCCTAAAGTTATTTTTCAAACATTTACTGCTATGCTCAAGGATGTTCAGCTTCAGTTATATTTGCGGCAGTTATTGCAATCACCTCAACAAAAATGGAGAAGACTTAATGATGCCATATTCCTTAACATGTGAATTTTATGTTGGCTGACTATTTGTGGTTTTGGTACAAGCAAATGATGGTATCACCCTCATAGATCACAATGGTCCAAGAAAACTATGTGGTGTTGGTGACAACAGGTAAGAACAGGCCTTGTGTGATCGTATATGCCGCAGATACAGGTAGCTGAGGCCAGAGGAGGCCCTGCGCTCAAACACGGTGAAGACTTACTGTGGCTCTGATGTGGGTGCTTGCTTCTCGTAGTTCTTGCCTCAGCCCCTCGGTTAGTGCGGTCACAGCATATTTTGTGGCACAGTAGAAGTGCTCATCGGCACTTGGTACCATTCTGTGTCCACCCATACTACAGCAGGAACAAGGTGAGAGAGAGAAAGACAGAGATAGTAGCCAAATGTTTTTTTAAGCTTGTATAACATGACTTGAGCTTGAGTTAACCTAAATCTATTTACTTTTCCTTACATTTTGCATCTTATGGTAATCTGTTCTTTAGGGTGGTCTGCACTAGAACAGCCTCTGTCTGGGAAACTGTATTATTCATACCAAACAGCAAGCTTGTTCCCCATTAGTTTTACTCAAATGCTGCACCTCCGATTGATTTTCCTGTCTTGGGCAAGACCAGTAGATTTATTTTCAGCTTAATCTATAAACCAATCTATTCACCTTGCGTTTGCAGGCCAGTTGCATAACCTACCTGTTAATATTGATGATGTGACCGTCATCCACATTCCTCTCCTTCATTGATTTGTAGGCCTCACGGGTGCAGATAGCCAAAGCTAAGACATTCACCTGTCGAGAAAGCAGCAACTTTATTTTACTCTGTACTACATCCTGTATATCTGTAAATTGAGTTAAAGAAGAGCAGGGCAATTCATACAGTACAACTTCATTAGTAGCTTATTGAAAAAAAATGAATTACTCAGTTGAACAATTATTTTTGGCAGAATACTGTTTCCCAAACTTAATCTTTATTTTTATCATTACCAATATATGACAAAGAGTAGAAATATACAGTATATCACAACTGCACAGTAGAAAAGGATATTCAGCTTATACATTTATAAATATCAAGATAATCAAGAGAAATAAAGTAATAAAATAAAATATAAACTTGATATTTACACAAGATAAGCTCAAATTATTTATTATTGTGTTTATTGTTATTGTGTTTATTGTGTTGACAGGGATTTTGTTAAGATGTTAATTTCTGTAAGCAGAGAACTCAATATGAGGCAGAATTAAGAAATTTGTCCTTATGTACACATTTGGTGAACATTTTTTTTTTTTGCAGACTACCTTTGTGATCTTGTTCTGCATGTCAAATGATGATACCCATCAAACCAACTGATTGATGTTCACTGGGTCACTGTGTCAGACCATATGAACCTGCAGTTCCTGTCCAGCTTGTGGCCTCTGAGCTCCCACAGTGACATTGAGAGATGGCAGGTTGAAGCCGAAGTGGTGGCAAGATAGGGGGAGGTGACTAAACAAGGTCAGTGTGCAGATTACACAAGCTAAAAATACATCGCCGTACACATTCATGTGGGCTGCCATGACAACAGATGGGCAAGCGTTAGAAATGCTGCGCTCTGGAGGCAGAGACTTTTGAGGAAGGGCTCTTCAATGGTCAAAAGCTCCATGAATCAAGCTGTAAAGAAAAGTCCCAACAAGGGAAATAGTGCTGGCTTTCATAAGTGGGCCTCTGTGCTGGGCCAGGGCCTCTCCTCAGAACCAATGAAGCAGCCTCTGAGAGTGGGAGGACACCAGTGTGTGTATGTATGTGTGTGTGTGTGTGTGTGTGTACACGGGCCCATGTGTCCACACATTTAAACGCTTATATGAGCTGCCTTAACTCTCAGCCAACACGTGCTCTACAAACACAAGACTTCCACTCATCCTGGGCAGCCATGTCAGCTCCTCCCTTTGGCTCTGTGTTGTGAGTGGGGTTTTTTATTTTTATTTTTTTGAAAACCAGCTTTGGGTTTTCATGACAATATGAAGGTGGCTAGCTAACCAGGCTAAAAACAGAGGCACACCAAAAGTGCCCAACATAACATTCTAAATGTTGTTGTTACCCTGTTGCATCTTATTGCATCATTTCACAAATATGAAGTGTTCATTTATTATAAAATGATTCAATATGCTTGGAGAATCACAAGTTAACGAAAAGAGGTCATTAAACATTAAAACGGACCAATTGGGTAATTAAATGAGCTTTTTGCCATATTGTAGACACGGTAAGAGAGTTGCTGTAAAGAAATGACCTTTTCACTGACTATCATGTCTTCCATGGCAAGTCATTTAAAAGTGCTTATTCTGATCTGCTCCTTAAATGCTAAGTTTCCCTTTGTTTTCAACATGAGTATTAATGTTTGTGTTTGTGTGTGTGATTCACCCACATCGATCATGTTCCTCCAGCCCTCTGTCTTGCCGCTGAGCAGGGGCTCGTTGTGGGCCAGTCCGGCGTTGTTGATGCACACGTCCACCCCCTTGTGCAGTGTCTTAATGGCCGAGAACATGGACAGGATCTCCTCCTCGTTGGACAGATCACATTTATAAGGGATCAGCGTGCCACTGTAGCCTGCACTCTGACACTCTGCTGCCAGCTTCTGAAAACGCAAAGATTAAGAAATTGGAGCAAATTTGTCTACTTGTTTCTTTTACAATAAACACAAACATTATACGGCATTCTCAGCTGAAAGTTAGTTATAAAGAATTAAAATGCTGTTACGTAAGAACTAGTACAGACTGACTTGCAGTAGCACTGTTTACTCACAGTGCCATAATAAACACCCTACCCACTCATCTGCTGAGAAAGCTGTAAGGTATGAAGCCATAAAACCAATATTACATCAGAGGAGGGCCAGAGGTAACTTGGTCAGCAATAGTGCAGCCAAAACCACCGCTCTAGTCAGAGTAGGTTGATTCAACTGATAACGAGGGAAAACATTCATTGAGCATTTAACATCCTCATAGCTGAAACCAGGAGCCTGGATGTGGGATGTCTCTGCCTCTGGGATGCGGCTGGGCTGAGCCTGCTGCAGGCAAGCAGGAAGGCCGAGCCCCAACCAGGTCAGCGGGCTGTCCAGGACTGTGGGGTTTGATGCAACTCGACACAGATCCCCCTGCCAGGCACAGCTGCACCAATCACATGACGGCTCGTGCTGGATGCCAGTGAGGCGGGGAGGGGAGGTGGGTGATAAGGGTGGGGTTGGTAGCAGCAGCAGCAGCGCTGCTGGCAGGCAGAGATGATGCACAGCAACGTGTGACACTGCCTGAGTGAGCCTCTGCAGCCAAAGAGAGCCAACATTTAGAAACTGGACTGCATCGACTCATTAAAGGAAATATCCACCCTAAAAATGTATTTTTTTGAAAAGGTACTGGTAATGCACCTTGCATTTCTGGGTCCATTTTGTTGTTGGCACATTTGTATTTTGGTGTATTATTCTTATTTTCATCGGTAACAGGCCAAATGTAGATGATGAGGAATCACAACATTTCCAGCACAATTAGTGTTTGTTAAGAGATTTTTTTACAGCTATTGAAAACACCAACATAGCAGGTTTTGGTGTCAGTCCCTCAAAATCAGACAGCAAAGGAGAAATCTATCATAAAAGAGGCAGAGAAACCAGCTTCTCCACAGACAATAACCTCAGTAGACCAGAATGCAGTGCAGCCACAAAACATGTTGTGTTTTGAATAAGGGGCGTGGCTGTGGTCATCGACATGCCCCAGTGATCACAAACTAGTTGACTGGCTATATATATTCATATGTCTGTATGGCCACCTTTGACTGAAAGCAGCATGTTCAGGCCACTTCTGTTTTTTTTTTAAAGGCATTCTAGGAAATGCAGGAAATCACTAACTGAAGTAGAAGACAAGGCAGGCTAAAGCAAAGTGGATAACACCAAAAAAGTAAATTACAACACTTTATCACAAAATTGCTACTGGAATGCAACGAGTAAATGAGGGTGTGTTTTTAAGGCCTGGCCAGGGGCACAGAGCAGGCAGCAACACACAGTCAACAGATTTACATAGCATACACCAAACCAATAATTTGCTTTGGGTTTACAAGCATGTAGTTGGCCTAAGGCAGACTTCACACAATTCTGTTTTTTTTCCCTCCCAGACTGCCTTCTGTACTATTTTTTTCTCTGATCTGACAAATCCCAGTGAAGAGGGGGCAAGATCTGATGCTACAGAGGGAGCTGACAGTTTATGACAAAAACAACCAGAATGAAAATAAATCAAGTGGCTTTAGAAGAGTTGGAAATAGTTATAAAGAATCAGTATAGATCACAGTGGTTATGTTGTGGGCGTTTCAATTTCATGTCTGACAGTTTGATACACTGTAAGTACTTATTGCTGGTAGTGCTAGCTGTTGCTGTTGGTTCTTGGAAACAAAGTGGAAAAGTGCAACCTGCTTTTTACTATTAGTGTAACATGCGGTTGGGGGAGCGCTTTGTCTACAAAAAAAAAACAACAACAACAAAAAACTGAAACTAAAGAACACACCCACACTTGGAGTGTCCAGATATCCGCGCTCTTCCTCTAAGCTGTTTAAGTTGGATTATCCACAGAGAGGATATTACCTGAATAAAGCTGCCACAACATTCAAATGCTTAAAAGCTCTGCTCTCAGCTGAAAAGACCATCATTTCTTTGAGACACCCCTGAAGCAGAAAGGCAAACCATCTCCTTCAGAGCACTACATTCGTCACAAGGCTCAGGGGTTGCTGGTCTGCCTTGTAAAGTCTTGTATCTGAACTGCATTTAAACTGACGCTCTTTAATCCACGCCCGTCTAATTCCCTGAAGAGATTGGCATGGGAGTCGGCTGTCAGGGAGGGAGGGGCTGGGCAGCAGAGCCACAGGGGAGACGCCAGGCAGGTGGGGCAGGAGAAAGGCTCTTCTTGACTCAGGGAGGAAGTTAACGTAAAGGGGAAAACAGGCCAGTCTTTTGTGTCAAGGGGAGAATTAGGTAAGAGCGTTGAGCAGCGGGGCAGAAAACACTGTGACTGCCTGTGATCCGGGTCCAATTACAGGAAGTCTCAGGCTGTGAATCTGTGTGTGGATGTGTGGGTGGGTTAACGTTGGCACCAGCTGTAAGTGCATGCCTCCTCATACTGCCGGTGCCTGCAGCAATGTCACTGTGCCATGCTGTCCCACTGATAGACAACCAGGCCAGAAAATGTAGCAGCAATAAACACAGGCCAATCCATTCTGCTCATGGATTCATTCAATACAGTCTACATTAAAACTGGGTACCTGCGAAACTGGGTTTTTCAAAGGGCAACGAGAATAAACAATTTCACAGCAAAATAAAGCCGAAAAGTGAAAAAAGGTAAAATAAATGAATAAATAAAATGTGAATTGTGTCAGATCCTTTCTTGCTAGTAAAGTAATAAGTAAAGTATTAACTGTATTTTTTTATTTTCAACTTTAACTGTGCTTAGATGGCTGGAATTATCCATATTTAAAAATTTTTTAAGGCCTTGACTCAACTTGAAATACTGCAAGCCTACTTTGACACCCTGTAAAATCCTAAAAAATATAAAGGGATTTAGTAGGGACATGGTGGTCTATACCTCCTCCATCTGTCACCATCCAGCCCGAGTGATAAAATGCATATAGATCCTACAATAATCTCCATTACAGACTCACACTGCTGTTAACTGCTGCTAACATGAGCCAAAGGGCATTACAGATAAATTGAAACCCAGGGTGATTAGTGTGATCAGGGCAAGATCGGGGTGCCACTGTGCACAGGACCAATTATATCCAAACAGCATCAGGATCCAGTAATACAGAGTGGACACAACTCGTAATATTGCCGGATAACTCTTCGTCTTTCAATGCACCAATCACTCTCTGAGCTACTTAGTTTATTTCTTCTCCCTCTCTCACCTTCTGGCCAACATTACATTTACAAAATCTGTTTCTCTCGCCTCTTTAACTTTGTTTGTTTATGAAAAGATTCACCCACACACACCCGCTATACCTCATGCAGTATTACTGGTTGCAGTTACAAGGAGAGCTTTGATAAACCCAATATTGAAAGATAGAAAGATTTGTAAGACATACCAAGTGATTACAGGTCATAAAGCCCATGTGATAATGTGTAATGAGTAATGACTGTATACACACCCATCCACCAGTCAGACACATGTGGGCAGGCCCGCACAGTCGTGTTCATGCCCTGTAACCCCTGCAGGGGTCTCTTATGTAAGGTCAACAATGCGGGAGACCGTCACCGTCCCACGCCACGCTCATCAATCATTCATCCACTCATGTGGAAACGGCATAAGTGGCCCAGCAGAACAACTCCCTAATGAATGGGAGAGAGATAAAAATAAAGATGGCAAAGCGCTAAAGGCTGATGAGCTTTAACGGATCTGTTTGCATTGAGCCAGATCAATGGCACATGGCAGCAGCCATGAGCACGGAGAGCTCTGAAATTAGATTCATCTCAGGTTGGCTCAGGAGGTCTCCCGGAAAAAGGATTGTATTATAGAGCGGGCCAATGTGCCTCCTCTTGTTCACTGAGAAGTCTCAGTACTGATGTGTGGTTAAGACTCGAAAAATGTCCCGCAGGATCACAATCTATTTAAGTATTCAGCCAGTAAACCTCCACTCCCCCCACCCCTCTTCATCCTTCCTGTCCTGTATCTTAAGTACCTGTGACACACAATACAATTTTGCCTGTCATAATCCATTTTTATCCTCATTACTGAGACTGTTGCTGTCCCATGATCACAAAAAAAGTGTGCAGAGGAGGGTGGAGCGAGGGAACCAGAGAGTGAGAGAGGAAGAGAGAGAGAAAACAAGCGAGAACAAAACAACCTGAAAATATACACTATAAAAGATTATCAAATTCTTACAGATTAGTGTCACTCTGTATGCTATCTTTTATAAGAAGCTGGGAGAAAAGCAGCACAGGACCAGCCATGCTTGAGCAGTTCTAATTGCAGTCTCAAATCCTCTCTATTTCACCATTCAGGCCACTAACTTACAAAGTATTAAAAGAAAAATGCACTCTACAAATGAACTGGCATATGATAGTCCTATTATCTTTGACAGTTCAATAACTAGCTTATCTGGAATGTAAGTGACACACCCCTAAAGTCATAAACCAGAGAACTGAGACTATTTGTGATGGAAGAGATTTCACCTGCAGCTAATCCACTAAAAATGAATTGGTGACTGGACTCAGAAGATGTTTGTTTGAGACTTATAGCTAAAATAAGCTTCATTTCATTATGGTAACATTAAAGATTTCTTGTTTTTAGCCTTCTAAGAGACTTTTTTTCATGATGCCAAAGTGCAAATCTGAGCACAAACAAACAAGAAAGAGAACCTGTGAGGAACACATCCAGTCAGGAAACTTTATTGTGTTAAGGCCCATCACTCATTATCTAGCCGAGCTATAAATATGTGATATAACAGGAAAATTGCTTCTAAAAGAGTCTTTCAAGTTTAGCCTGAGCACAGTCATACTGAGCTTAGGGGTCAAAGATGACAGCAGGCTGTATAAAAGGATTGCAGCTGGGTAGAGGAACGATTGTGTGATTATCTCTACCTCACACACTGAAGGACTGCCACTAAAAGGTCTAAAGGTTGAAATAAGGGGTGGTTTTATGGCACTCCCTGCAGGACAGTCTCATCAAGATAGGGAGATACCAAAAATAATTACCCTCTTGTTGATAGTAACCACTCTCAATGGGGGATTTAGCCCTTTCTAGTCAATTCCAAGAAATGTTCAGATTAACCATAGAAGCACTTTGACACAATTTCATGAGTATTAGTGCTGTACGAGGTATAAAAAATGGTCTAAATCGTGCCCGAGCAAAGTGCAGGACAAGTAAAAAATAAAAGTAAGTCTTTGATGACAAGTGAAAGACAACTGACGTTTGGCGTGTGTAGCCAGCACAAATGAAAAAGCCTTTTATAACCCTGGTGGAATAAGGACAGAGCAGGCAGCCAGGTGTTGTATAACAGACTGGTGCAACCAGTGTGGTGGGATTTTATTTTCCCAAACAGAGCGATAAAACCCAGGCAGAGAGGGAGCTGAACATTATCATAAATAAGGGAGCAGGCGGTGCCAGATATGTCATTTCTGTCACTATCACTTTAAAACTAGATTTATCACAGGCAGAAACCATGACTCATATTTTCACATGGGCATCATATGATAAATAAAAAGTACCCCTGTTCTGTCCTTGTGCTTATAGTGTGTTTACTACTGGGGAAACACGCTGAAGGGTAAAGAGTCCCTTCAGCATGTGATGGGTTGTTTCGGCACCTGATGCTGGCCGTCAGCACAACAACTCTGCTCTCAACACAGGCCCGGGAGCGGCCCACACGTCAGCTACTAGCCAAATCTTAATGCATCTGAAGTTTACACTAACCTGTGCCCAGAACAGGCGACAACAGACAACAGCGGAGCCTCATGGAGACGGCGGTGATTCAAGACACCCAAGGTAAAAACATTTCAAACTAGGCCACGTCTATTCAATACAGACGCTTGGAATAGGCCTAAAATGTGTCCAATATCAAACAGGCGCCCAGCGACAAATCCAATTTGGCTCCTGTAACACAGAGCAATCCAATTTGCACTCTTTCCCCTCAACCCCCCATTTTTTAATGAAATCACAAACTTGGTGAACTCGTCTCGTCTCTGTGTTTGTGATGCAGCCTCGTTCGGTCTTTCCCCTGTGTGGAGCTTTCACTCTCACTTTTCTCTCTCTGCTACTGATACACATTTGATAATGCTGGCCCTTCTGGCCCGCTGCCTCAGTTGTACTTATGTAGCACTTACATCTCTCGCATGATGCCCTCCCCCTCTGCACATTAGGCCTCTTAATGCACACACACACACACACACACACACACACACACACACACACACACACACACACACTCACACTCACACACACACACACACACACACACACACACACACTCACACTCACACACACACACACACTCACACATCAGGTTTCAACAGAGCAGAGCTTTCCAACAAGTACTCAACTGGACAGGATAGGACAGGACAGGACAGGAAGCACCCCGCCCATCACTGCTTTATAGTCAAGCAGGAGGCCCAGGAGGGAATGTCAGTGCCAGTAAACCTTACACCTTGAAAGATGATAAGCACAGGGAGGACAGCGCAGTGGTGGTGCAAGGGAAAAGGCTCATAGGGGTCGCTGAGCTGTCTAGGCCAATCAGACTGTTACTGAATATGACCCAGGTGACCTAGTATAATGTAACCATTAAAAACACTCCCAAAATGAAAGCATAAAACAGACTTAAAATAACAGAGGCAAGAACTGCAACTGATTAAGGAGCGTAGCAGTATACTTTGATGATATTATGAAATTTGGTCCAGTTTGGGAATATCAAATTCTCTTCGCTTGTGTGTTATGCTTCAAAACCAGCAAGGGGAGAGCGCAATGAAAATATCCCAACAGGTATTACAATACAGAGCATACAGTGTAAGCATGATGACTGTTTTCGCGGTTCCACAAGTTCAGTGTTTAGATTTTGATGGATAAAACTACAAGGCTGCAAAACAAAGGTCCAACAGCTCTACCTGTTTGTTCATCATATCCGCATTACTAATGGTTGTTAATCAATAATCTCTATTTGATTTTGTTCATATTGCCCAGCCCTACATGAGAAATTGGTCATATAAACCCTCTTCAAATTGACATCTCAGCACTGAGCTGTTCATGCACTCCTACATAGGAAAATGTTCTGAAAACACAATTTCCTCCATCATTTAAGGAATAAAGTGCTCTGCAGGGGTCTTGCTGTTGCCATTAAGATCAGGCAAAGGTCAAGCCACTGGGCGCTGAACACAGGAGTCCAGCTTGTCTCGACGACTCACTAAATTCAAATGATAAAAGTAGGCAGCCGGGTATAGAGCATCGCTAAGGTCCCAGACACCAATGCAGACTGGGAAAAGAAATTGAAGACAATTTTCTCCCTCTCAAAACCATTGATTAGGCAGATGATACAAAGACTGCCAGGAGGGGACAGGTAAAAAATGAGTTTTAAAACTAATCTGAAGCCGTAAATGGATTGATGGTTCGTGTCTGTACACTTGGGAGCAAAACAGAGTGAAACAGTGTGATTTTTCAACAGTACTACCTACCCTTCCTTCCTAAATCTATGACTGCATACCCATATGTAATGGATATCCTCAAAACAATCTGGCTTGCCCCTGTGAAAGGTTTCATATATCAGGAAAGAGGGTGCTATTTGTTGTGTGGGTGTGAAAGTTGCTGCTGGCAGGTGCAAAATCTATGGGACCGTGATGGATTATTAGGTGGATACAGGTCTCTGTCAGCTCCCAGCTCAGGTGGAAAATGTCCAGTCAGTGGAAAAGCTTTCTGCATGGATAAGACAAAAGCTCGTGAGCTGAAGAAGTCGTGAGGTGACTGGATAAGCACAGGAGAAAATTGGCATGCGAAAATAAAAGACCTACAATGCAGGTGCATCGGCAGCACTACTGTGATTTCTCTCATGGCCAAAGACAAATGACTCAGCAAAAAAAACACACTGTTCAAACATGACTGGACTATTTATTGAGCTATTTTTTGGTACTTAGGCATAGGCTAAATGGGCTTTTGTATTACTGAAGTGGCTTTTGTAATTTGGAAGTAAAAGAAGTCACTTTCAGTTCTAAACAAACATCTTGTTCCATATCTTGCACATCACACACAGCACTAGCATGCATGACAATGGTTTTTACTGTCATCACTGACAATAAGGTTCTTGCAGTTTAATCACATCATGAAACTGCAAGAATCTTAAGTCCTTTCTATGCAGAGATTTTTCCTGAGTCAAACCAGTAGTTTTGTTGGAGATTAAAAAGCTACTTTCACATGTAAGAGTGGAGCGATCTTATCAGAACACAACCTCAGTTTTTATTCCTCCCGCCCCGTTTGATTGGCTCTTCAGCTGCACCCATACAGGCTATGGCTGCACCTCTTACCCTCTGCTAGCTTGTTAACATGGCACACCGATTTTGTACTGGTCCTTGGTAAACCACCAGTTTACCAAGGATTATTTTAATAATCTAATGTTATATCAGAAGAGGAGAGGGCTAGCAAAGTACTTATGTAGCATTAGCTTTAGTGATGGCATCAGGTGTGAATGTAGCTCTTTCCATTCTAATAAGTGGGATATTTTCACTTTGCTGGACAGTTGGCTGGTCTTATCGGAGTCCAGACAATATTGTTACCCTACAAGGGGAACTAAAGCCCACCCAGCCCTGCTGGAATGTATTTACTATAGAAAATGCAGCACCTAAAACTCCTTTTAATTACAATTACTGACTTTTAGGAACTCTCACATCTTAGCGGATGATGAAGACAACACTCAAGAATAATACTTAATAAGAAAATCCCAATTTTGAACTGGGTTTACCATCAATTTAAGACATAAGGGCACAACAACACAGAGAAAAATACATTTGAGCAAGAAAAACATGGAGATGGAGAGCGACACAAACTAACTAAAAGAGAGAAAAGAAAACACAAAGCAAGGCAGAGCATATGACACAAAGAAAGAGTAAGGCTGTCCCTCTCTGACCCGACCCACTTCAAACCTTTGCTGGAGTAAACCTATTCACCGTAAGATTACTGGACTGGCTGGCCAGACACACACAGCCTGATGGCGGGGGTGTGGGTCCACCATGGTGACAGCCTCTCAAAGATACAATGGGTGGTGGGCAGCATTCAAAAGTCCACCAAGCCAAGTCTACCACCGTGGGCATGTGAATGCAGAGCGGGAGACACTGATTCACTTTACATGTGTCACCTCAGTCTCTGAAGCATGACGGAACAACTCTTCACCTCCTCCAGAACTGGCACCAAAACTGAGCTGGACAGCCAAGTCTCTGAAATTAACTTCTTGGCACACCGGCCACAGGCTAAGTTTTAATTTAAAGCCTGCTCACTCACTCACTCGTAAAATGGGTCCAGGTTTTGGTCCATCAAGAAGTGGCTCATCACATGGGAATAACCTGTAGAGGCTAATCAACACAGCCTGTACAGAGCTATTGTTTTCCTTTGATTTAATTACCATCAGACAGTACGGTGGTCAGCAGGGTCAAAGTTTGCGAACAGCCAAAGGCTGTTTATAACCAAGGTATTCAAACGCTGTTGTCTCAAGAGATTACCAGCCAGTGTGGGTGGGTGATGCTTATTGATTTATCTGCCAAGGACAAACTTTAACATTTGGTAGGTATTAATTTCAGACCCCATGGACAGCATTAGGCATCTCTGTCTGACCCAATGAAATCCATCAGTATTCTGGGCACAAATTTGAAGAAAAACACTAAGTTGTCTGTTACTCATCATCCTCATTCCAAGTTTTCTGACAGCTCTCAAACAGTGAGACCAGTACAAAAAGTTAAACTGATTAACTCTTACAGGGACAGCCTGAATCTCCTGCCTCAGTGAGCGCATTGCTTTGGTACAGCTGATCATTTCTGGGGCATTTCATATGCAGAAGCATCAACCCACTCTAAAAGGCATATGAATGTCAGACAATGTGCACAATGAACATGGTATGTGTATAATGTTATATGCTACTTTCCGTTCAATCCTCTACCCTCATAACACATGATCATTCAGTAAAATAACCTCAGGCCTATTAATAACTGAAACCCTGTCATCTTCGTCAAATTTATATCGTATAAAACTGCAGCAAGCAAGGTTCTGAATTATCAATGGTACCAGTATAAACGGGCTAAAATGACACTCAACAAATGTCAGTTTCAATTTGTCAATTCAATGAAATGCGGAGCCTTAACAATGTCCTTTCTACTTTTGGCTGAGGTATTATTGAGCTTGGCTACTTGCAGTGAGGCTAGAGATGTAATTCTCAACAGTAAATAGTACTTTGGACTCTTAAAATTAGTGACTGTTTTAAATGCCAGCACCCAACAGTGAACAGATGCTAAATAATAAAAGATGGATGCTCAGTGATTCTCTTGACCAATGAAGGGACACCAGTTAAGACAAAGGCTCTTCTTCTGGTCCTGGTAAAAAGCCACAGTCAAACTAGAGTCCGTGGAACAGCTCATTTGGTGCTTTTTATAGGTCTGCATCATGACAGTTCATTTTCTGTGAAGCATCAGGGGCACAGATAACTCATCGATTACCCCTCCAAGTCATTGGCTCTGCCTCTCCTCCCTCAGGGCCAATAATGACAGCAACACTGACACCAATCTCCTCTGCAGCCTGCCTGGCCTGCAGATAATGCATGGGTGGAGGCCACTGTCCTATAGGAGAAATCTTTTCATGGAGGCCATGCAAAGATTACCAGCTGAATAGAAGCTTGTTCCACGGGTCTTAAGGGGTTTCACAAGAGTTAACGAGCGGCTCCGTTGCTGCTACTTGGACGCAGCCACCTTGCCTCCATTCCAGCACAGAGCCCATGGTGACCACACGTCTCCCTTCAGGTCGTTGTTGCCCTGCTGCCTACTCTACATTCTCACAGACAACAATCACTACAGCTGCCGCCACAACTCTCCACTCCATCTTTTGTTTAATAACAAATGGCCTGATACTGAAACACATGAGATTCGGATCTAACTCTAAGTTCCACCATGGTAATATCTGGTCTGCTGCGATCGAGAATATTGTCCTTGGGAAATGCTCGTCAATACTCGCTGCCTCATTTCCCAATGTAAAGAAATGAGCACTGAGGGGAAGTCAAGAACAATTGCTTAGTGATGGACACTTGCATCCCCCACTAAGAGCATGCCAGGTTTGGCACAGCTACAGCAGGAACCCAGTGTACATGGCAGAGAGAGTACAATGTTGGCTTTGTCCCTCAGCTCACACAGACAACTCTCTGAGGCCTCATACAAGTGACGAAGTCTGTCCCAGCGACCGAGCGTTGGAGACCTGTTGCTCCACACAATCTGATATCCTTCCTATTTAGCTATGTGAAGCAAGGCTATGTTTTTATATGCACCAGAGTGCTAAATTAACCCTACTACAGCTATACTGGAAGGCCACTTTTAACATGTTATAGAAAACAGAAGGTTGTTTTGTAAGTACCACAAACATTTTGCGGTCTGTGGTTTTGTTTGAGTCTTTCACAAGTCAAGGACAGGGGCTGAAACAAGCTAGTGTAGTTAACTATTGACAGGAGAAGCCATGTGACCAGAGTATGAATGGAGGGAGGTGAAGTCAGTTGCGCAATTTATTATATCTGCCTGCATGTAGGGGCATGGGTGTGTGTAGTTAAGGTGAGGGAAAAACTAATTGCATGCCAAAAACAAGACCTAACGCAAATATGGAGGCATTTATTCTATATCACTAGAAAGAAAAACCTTTCAATTTTTGTTTGAGCTGACTTACATGTTAGTCAGTTTAACACAGTCATTAGCGGAGTTTCTGAATTTGATATTGCCCAAATACCATTACCAACTTTTGCCGAAGTTAGTCTAAGCTATAGTGTTTTTTTTTCTTTATAGATTACTTTTATTTCTAGAAACTGTAGAGGATTCCAAAACTGCAAAAACTAATCATGATATAACATGATATACAGGCTGATATCACCTTCAACAAGTTACTATTTCGGGGACCTTGCAGATGCATATTTACACTTAAGACCACTGGTTGGGAATTTTGAACTAGTCAGCACAAGCACAGTTTGTTGTTGCAAGCTGTAAACAATGCAGCAGTAAAAACAGGTACAATAGCCACAGTATAGGGTTTAGCCTTTTATGTTGATGTCTATCCAAATCTGATAGTGTTTATTTCATATTAAAAGTCCAGAAATAGTTTATTAGAGTTATAATTTAGTTAGATAGTTTAAATATACTTACATCAATGTGGGCAAAGTCCTCAAAGAGCTCTGTCATGAGCAATAGAGCAATACCAAGTGAAGGAACTTTCTACATTTTAGAAGCACTACTACAGTATATGGATGCTTAAAATCTACAGTGCCATGCCAGCCACCTTTGACACATATAACTCTGAAGATGGGGCTTTGGAAGTTAACATGCTTCACCACCATCTCCACCACTCCCTGAAACAGGATAGGTGAATATAAGAAAGATACTGAAAGTGCAACTTAAGATGGTTGCTATGCCATGGTGGTTAGAAGTGTATTGAAGATTTACCAGCATTTGGCTACTGGACTTTGTAAATTTCACACCCTAAAATGCAGCTCATTCTGATCTTTCTGTCTTAGCAAGGCGATTTAACACATCTTTTCTGTTACATTTGAGAAATGCCGTGCATACCCCCGAGCGGCATCTAAAAATAAGTTGCTCATGTTGCACCAAGGCATATGCTACTATTGTGTACTAGCACAGAGTAATGCACCTCTGTTCATCCTCATGTACCATTTGCCCCTTGAGAAATGGCCACCCTTGCTGACAGCTGTCTGATTTACAAGCCTCTGTTGCTGAAGGCCTCTAAATCCTATCTGATCCATTTACACCTGCAGTCACTGTACTACACAGAATAGCATACACAAATTATCACAGTTAAAGGCTTATTAGACCTACATACTTCTTGCGTAAAGAGTAATGGCTACTTTCACTTTCATTTAAAATTAAGTCCACTGATTTTAAATGAGATTTTCCACTAAGCATGAGGATGTGTTAAGCATGAAGATGTGTGCTTTAACAGTAGTATCCTGAGATCATGAGCAGCAAAGGGGCAGAAGTAATCTAGAGGACAGAGAAGGGAACTTGTGACTGGAAGGATACTGCTTCATAAGCCTCAAACAACTGATTTCAGTATCATTAAGACAATAGCAGACAAAATTGTCAGTTAATGATCAAACATCTTAGTCTGTTTTGTAACAGAATATCACACACCTGTGTAAGAGCAGAAAGAGAAACCAAGGAGGAACTCAATCACGTGAATAAAATGCTGATGTAGGGTACTGCATATTCTCTGTGGAAACAAGGGAATGGATAGGGCCTGTTTATCAACAGAGGTGGAAAAAGCAAGGCCCTTAGTGACTTGCTGGAA
This sequence comes from Neoniphon sammara, assembly GCA_900302535.1. Lineage (NCBI taxonomy): Eukaryota > Metazoa > Chordata > Actinopteri > Holocentriformes > Holocentridae > Neoniphon > Neoniphon sammara. Next base: position 28,184 of record OMKZ01026452.1, read on the forward strand.
CACCCACGGAAGATGTGTTTTAATTTCATAAACTCTGATTTTGTCATGTTGATACTGAACTGTTGAGTTACAAATGTATTTAATAGATAAATTAAAAAAACAAATCAAACTGGTTTGGCACCATTTTGAACTGAATGCAGTGGCTTGAAGTTGGATGTGATCAGTGTTATATTCAAATTTGATTTCCCCCACTTCATATTCGGTTTTCCTATTTCCATGGATTCAGATTCAGTTTCCGGGCACTCACATTCTCAAGGGACTTTTATTCCCAGAGTGTCGACTGCAAGGTAAAAAGCATTAACTGACACTACATTATACATACAACAGCAGAGATACTTATATTTTACAATTAGGTAAACTGCACATTAATATCTTATTTGTCTTAAGGTTCATTTCCAAGCTAGGTAACGTTGCTGCTAACCTACAGTTTACGTTGTGCAGCTAATGTTAGCTACTAGTAAACGTTAATTATGTTAGCTCTGTTGCGCTTAGGTTACTGTGAATGTAAGGAGGAGCTCGTCTGCTCTGAGTCGGAGGGTTTTCACGGCACTTGTGGTTTTAAATTACACGACTCACCTCTATCTTGTCGACACTCCTGGCACAGCCGACAACCTTCATGCCATGCTGGACCAGTGCCCGGGCTACAGCCGCTCCAATCCCGACCGAGGCTCCGGTCACTAGGGCCACTCTGCCTTTCCACCGCTCCATCTCCAGGTTGTTGTTTTTTTTTTTTTTTGTCACTGGCCACAACAAGTAGCTGCTCCTCGGCTCTACCTGTATATGTATCTGCTCAGCTCAAACTGTCACAGCTGCACTTCACACTATCGTTTGTCATGTATTAATGTGGTGCGGGATACAGCGCCCACTGCCCTCTCACCCAGTCTCTGCAGCATCCAGGAAAACAGCAGCAAGTCAGTGTACGGAAGACACCACGCGCTCCTCGGCATGAAATATTAAGGGCAACCTTGGCGTTTGCAAATTATTTGGTTCACATCACCTCCCACTTTTATTTTTGAGCCCTGCCGCCTGCGGACTGAATGTGACCGGAGAGCGCCTCATCTTCGGGCATGTACCTCCGCCTACTGTTAAAAAGTAAAATAACACTACTAGGGCTTGCCATTTGTCCCATCAATTCTTGATGCAGATTCGGTGCTGCCCCTAAAAGTCATACCATGTCAACTTGGGGATCTCGGGAAAAAAAATCTGACTGCCCCACGGTGCACTGTAATAATTTATTACTACCTTGTTAGGCGGATCATTGTACGCTCAACCAGAAAGTTCTATATTTCCGATAGCAAGTGAAGGCAACAACAGTTTCACACACCTTTCGGCTCCCCTACTGCTTCTGTTGACATTGTTGTGACAGCCTGTGGCAGACCCACGCACTAATGCTTTATTACTAAGATTTGAGTTCATTCTACATTTCAAGAAATCAGCGATATGGGTGTATGGATATTGGAGTGTCACCAACTATGACCTACACTTGCAAACGACCACCAATATAAATAAATCAATTACAGGAAAACAGACATTTGTGGACTATTTTTCCCACAAGAGCCTATGCTTATATAACTTATAACTTCCATTATTATAATACTGTATAAAATGTGTCAAGGATTTGTCAGCCTAAAAACTTAAACAATTAAACATTCTACAAATACAATGGTGGGAAAGCTGATTTATGTCTCCACTTTTTATGAGGAAAAGCTATGTGTAGCTTTTGTCAAACCGGAACTGAGATCTGATTATGGAATTGGAACTACTAGGTTAGACCACCTTATCATTTTTATCCAGTGATCTATCTAATGATTTAGGATTGTGTTAACAGATCAGTACAGCTTCTCAGGAAGTACTCCTAACTTGTAAAAGCTTTCAAAAAGTAGTACACGGAATGAGACTAACAAAATTCAAGTATTTCTTTATCTTCCAAAATGTTTCCACAGTCTGGGGTCCCGGAAACAAGAAAAAACAACTTTATAATGCATATTAATAAATATTCTTTATTTAGTAAATTTTGCACATTGCGCTCTTAACATCACACCCAAGTTCATTTTATAAATGGATGTTTATTCTCTGTAAAATCTTTATATTTAGAATTTCTGTACACATTTATTGGTACAACCTTGCCACTACATTAAGGTGTCACAGAAGAGAAACAAAATGGAAACAATAAAAAAATGGAAATAAGACTACTAAAATTTATCCCTAATGTCACAGCTTGCAAAGCTCGATTACCAATTCCACTGTGCTCTTAACCAACAGCCCTACAAGAGACCAACAACAAACAGCTAGGTTTGGTCAAAGAGAACAATTACAGGTGTGGTGGGCAAGAAATAGGATGGAAAGCGTGTTTGTGTGTCAGAGCAAAAGAGAGTGACGACCAATAGAAAGTAAGAATCACATTTGCTTCAAACAAAGAAAGAAAAAATTGAACAAGACACTAAATTTATTTCTGAATTTTCTCTTTTCTAAAGGTGGCGCAGAAGTGGTCATGAGTGTTGTCCCACAGGAAGATTTCGTGAGTGCAGCTAGTTGACACTGGTGGTGGCTAGCCACTCTCCACGGCAGACTGGCTTTCTCTGCTCAGTGGCACGGCAGTAGTTGGTGAATTTTTCTTTCAGGTGCTGTCGGTACTGGTCCCGGTTGTTGTAAAAGGACTTGTTGCTTTCCACAAATGCCTGGATTTCGTCCTGTGTCAGACAGTTATCATCATCCGAAGTCACTTCAGAGTCATCCTGTATCAACAACACAACCGCAGCATAGAAAGTCACTTCAGGGGCAGACAAAAAAGTGCATAAAAATATGCCAAACAAACTGGTAGACAGGTAGATAAAAGTAAAGGCTAAAAAGTGACTAACATCTTTTCTCAGGATAAACTACTGATTATTTTATGTGTCACTAACCAGAAGTTCTGTGAGACTTTTCATGTTTGCTTCTGGAGGCCCCAGATGGTGGCTGAGGTTCTTTTGATGAGCTGCCCATGGTAACCGAAGCGCAATGCTAGCAAACGTATTGCCACACAAGGAGGAAAAAATTTCTTTGGTTCGGCAAGTGTGTGATGATGTCGGACTGTGCCCCCTTTTGTTCCCATCTGTCATACAGCTTTCACCTTTTTGTCCCTGTAAAAATATACAGTGTGATTTACAAAGAATAAATACTGTAGAGTGCATTCAGCCTGTAATTTTCCACCCCCCCCCTCACCTGATCATTGCATAAGCCCCGGCCCTTTCTTTTCTTTTTATTTTTGCACTTAGTGTTTTCTTCAGAGTTAGCCCAGCACTCCACGCAACTGTCCATTCCATCCTCCTCCTTGTCTTCAGCACAGTGGTGGCCATTTGAGTAATCTCCTACAGAGGGCAAAAGGAAAACTGTGAGAAACAGTCTGAAGAGACTGTATGTTCAAAGGTTTCTGGACTGGTTTCGGTTTCAGAATGACGGGCCCATGGCGTCTCAGACTGGTCGAACCTCACCTGCTTCGTCGTGATTGCAGATTCCCTCGGTGCAGGCGACATCGGAGCCCTCTCTTGAACCCATCTCACTGCCCTCCATACTCGAGGAGTAGCCATAGTCACTACTGTTGCTGTGGGGGGACAAATCTGGAGAAGAATGCAGATAAAACTGGAAGGGTCACTCACAGACTTTAACACCCGCACCTTGACAGTGAAATGCTACAGGACCAATAATGCGTGTAAAATTTTTCAATGAGTTAAACCTTTCCAGGTCACTGAAGGTCAAAAGTCACATGACAACTATAAAGGTCATAAATGACTTTATACTAGAGTTTAACAGAAACCATATGTTTCTCTTATCAATTCACTGATATGGCCATTATAAATATTCCCTATGTACGAGCATTGGGCCAAAACCTGGTACAACCCTGTGACCCTGACCTCTGATCAATTCTTCTCAAAATCACCTCAGTTCTTCCTTTTCCTGGCCCTTAACACTTGCACCAAATTTGGTTCAAATTAGATCAAAACTGTTTGAGTTATGGTGCACGCTCACACACACAAACAGGACCAAGAACAATACCCCTGCTTGTGCTACCGTGCGTGCAGGTGTAATGAGACCAAGCCTACTCAGCTCAGTAGGCTGTCACATCCAAACATCATGGCATTGTTAGGGCTAATCTCACAATAACTTAAGCAGAAATAAAGTGTTGACAGGTTGAAGTGACCTCTAATGGGCATCACTACCTTGCTTGGTGGTGTCCGGGCAGCTACATGAAGTGCTTCCACTGGCGGCGACGCCCTCCTCTGAGCCGGCCTCCTCCTCCTCATCCTGGCTGCCACAGGCCTTACAAGTGGCCTCCACAGACTCAAGTGAACCCTGCAACACCATAAATATTATACATTGTATATGAAAAAAAGAAAACATTCAGATGGCTGCTTGGATGGACTGCAAGCATTTAAGCTTACTTTGAAGAATATCCCTTCAGCTTTCCAGTTGATTGTTAGGACTCCCACACAGAATATAAAGGCAACTTCCTATCCCTGACTCTATTATTTCCTGGAGTGGAGGATTACCTCATCCAGACTCTTCTCCTTGTCCTCTGCCTCCTGTTCAGACATGTCAAAGCCGCACTTGTTTTTGCGTCTGTTCTTTCGCTTTTGCCTCTTCTTCTCCTGCTTCAGCTCTTTGGCCCTCTCCTCCTCGGACAGCTCCTCGACAAACTGCTCCAGCCGACTGATCCCCTGCATCTTTTCCACAGCCATCTAGAGGCATAGTGACAGATACATTAGAGGAGCACTGAATAAGAGCCGTAAGTCATCCATTAGCTGATAAATCCTTATCATCAGTATTATTCATTGGCTGAGAAGGTACAGTACGTACCTCAAAACTCTTGCGTAGTGCATCGATTCCCAAGTAGAACAGCATCTGCCAGGTCTGCTCCTCTGCTCTTAGTTTCTGCCAGATCCTGTGCAGACGCTCATAGAGGTGGATTCCCAGGCAGGTGAGGACTTCCTCTTGTGCAATGTCAATGGTCTTGGCATGCCTCTCTCTGCGTCTAAATAAATAAATAAAATCAATTACATATATGAAATTCAAGACTACATAAAACAATCATGGCATGGTATGGGAAAACTGAATTCAAACTGACTTTGTCAATGAGAATGCAAATAATTGATGCACCATTTAGTATCTGACTTACTCATAGCCTCCTGCAAACTCGGGCTCTGCCCGGCCAAGAAGATGGGCGATGAAGTCAGTCTCACAGCACACATGGACGTGGCGTTCGTGGGGGCAACAGCAGAGTCCCTCATACAAGGCAGCGCAGTAACCTTTCTCTTTACTGCAGTCCAACTCCCCCACCAGGATGTTGTACGCCCGAAGTACTTTATTCTTACAGTCAGTACAAAACCTGCAGGTAAACCAGCAGTACCAAAAACAATCCCTCTTAAATCTCAAACACAAAATAAAACAGTTAAAAAAAAAGAAAAGAAAAAAGAAAACAAGAATCAAAACTATGGTAAGAACACATTACCTGTGTTTGCGCAAGTATGTCTCCAGCGTTTCTAGGAGACAGGCATTATCGATGACGACCACCTCATCCCTGCACTCCTGAGACATCAGCTCCCACACATCCATCCAGCTTCCCCTGTGAATGAACAACACTGGCATCAAAACCACCTGAAAAGATTCACCATGACAAACAAATCAACAGTTCTCTTTTGTCTCAAACTCCTAGGTCAACGCAAATGTGAACCTTCAACCTTCATAACTCCTTGATAAAAACAAAATGCAAACACCACTTTAAAAGTATAGTCCTGTAGCTTCATAAAAACTCCTAACATGTCTGACTGAGGGTGTTTGGTAACAACTATAATACAAAAGGCCCATTCCCAACGTCCGGACTCTGACTATACGACCTGATGCCTGCACCATGCAGACTGTCCATGTGCTGGATAAGGATGACAAATCTGAAAATGTAAGGACTTTAAGAGAGAGAAGTATCAAAAGATTACAGCAGAAGTGGCAGGTGATAGATATGTGAGAATGCCTTAGTTCCTGTAACAGTAAAATTCTCAATAAGCTATAGCTCCTGGGTTTAATATGAGCTAGGGTTGCATGAGTTCAACTTTGAACAAACCATTATCTGCAGAAATATGTTCAAGTCTCTTGTAGGTTAAGGCTGATGTAAAACTTAGGTTTAATTGGCTTGCTTGTTGTTCATAAAAGCTCAGAGCAGTGTTTCCGGCCAAAAAGGTCACACACAACAGACTATAAAAGCAGTTGCAAATCAATATTCGTGCAATGTCACCAAAATAGACTGCTTAACTATAGGAAAATGTTTTCCCAATGCTGTGCTCTGATTTAAACTTGAGACTGGCCAAAGCACTCCACCATGCAATGTGATCTCATTCACAAGAATGGTGCGGCAAGCACAAATATATGCAGCTAGGCTTTATGCTCCATCTATTTTAAAACAAGGTGACTAAAAATAGATATTTGTGCTAGACACAGGTATAAACGTTCAGAATTCTTTGATTTAGAAAATGCTATATCCACCACCGTGGAACATCTTTTGGTATAAATGACCAACACGGCAGAATGTTGCACACCCACGCAAGCCTTATATGATTGTTGAAACACCACATATTGCTGTGTTACGAATTTATCAATTTAAGTAGGATGTTATAGGACAGAGGCAAACTGCAGCAGGACTAAACAACTGTTTAGACTGTAATTGATGTTTGTGTGTGATACTGACTGTGCAGGGAAAAAAATGACAGGCTGCAATTTGGAGGGTTTAGTGTCACCACTGCCAGTGCCAAGAAAATGAAAAATGTCAGAAGGCACACAGTGATGACAGCACTGATACAGAAATGTTCTGGAGCCTTGTCGAGCGGTAGAAAACTGTCTGTGTTACCATCTTTACCTACACTTTCTATGTGTTCTCTGTGTTTCTAAAGTGCAAAACCAGTCACTGTACATCATTAAGCACCAGACATAACATCATGACGACAGCAACCTCAGGATTTCCACAAATGTTGGAGCTAAATTCCATTGTGGCAAAGCAGCTTTAGTATAGCTGATACATTTTTCTGCCCTTCTTATAGGGTTCAGAGCTCAAGACGTCTAAACAGAAAAATGGAGAACCCTGGCTGGGATTATGACATTCCACAAAAATTCAACATCATAAGTAGCTTATGCCAGTTTCAATTTAGATGATTTTAAAACAGGAATAAAATCAAACAAATGTCTCAATTTTCCCTCTTTCAGATGGATTTTTATTTTAATGTTAATTAGTAGAGCAGTTAGTGATTATTTCTTTGGCTGAAGGTCATAAGTGGAGTAATATTGGTCCATAAACTTTCTCATATCCACAAATACTTGCTCCAACTGGGGTAACAAAACTGAGCTCTTAAGCTTAAGACTGTGAGGGCCGAGTCAGAGTCTGGAAGTTAGAGAGTGGGCTAACCTCAGTCTTTTCTGCCTACCTGCAGGGGGACTCAAACGGTCCAAAGGGAAAGAGGATGCTACATCTGCTGTCTGCCACGGCTCCTCCAATGACTTTCTCAAAACCTACCACTGTCTCTGAGTCCCCTTCACTAAGGATTCATAGAAGACAACTCAAAGACACTTCATTTCTGGCTGTGGGACAAGTTACTACTGGACTTATTAAATGTAGCCTCTAAACAATAACAACCTGGACCTTGTTAAAAATATAAAAAATGAAAAAACTACTGTAAACTGATGCAGTTTGATGATGAAAATATAAATATGTTACTCACCCCAGAGGTTTAGGTTTGTGTGTGTCTAAGGAGTGTAACTGGCATCGTTTGTTCTTTTTGCTTTTTGGAATCGCGTCAATCATGTCATTCAGCTTTGACCTATAAAACAAAGAAAGAAAGAGATAAACACTGAAACTTGGCCAAAGCAAATACATTTTTTGTAAGAATCTTATATCAAATGCAGGTACAAAACAAGTTTAGCTTTTCAGCTGTGCCTACCTTTAGATAATTTAGTGTTTTTTAAACAAAAAAGCTTTATTAGTGTTATTCTGTTAATTAAACATATTGTATAAATTAACACAATCCAAGAAAAAGCCAATTCCACAATCTGCCAAATATCAGCAGTAAGAATAATGTCAGATCAATACCAGTATTGCTTTTTAAAACTGATATCAGCTAATACTGCTGGTCTGCCGATGTATTGGTGCATCCCGAGTTAATACGGAAAAAACAGCACAAACTGTTTTTTTTTTTTTGTTATATACTGTGAAACTTGTTATAACTCAAAGTTCTTAGCTTAATCAGAAAATTCAGAATTCACATCATTCCTAAAATCGAGGAAGAGTTCAGTCTAGATACAGTATGTGACCATGAACAAGTGTCTATCAAGGACAGAAATAGAGTGTGTCAGCCTCAGAGCCTGTGTAGTCAACAAGAAACATTTTCTGGCTCCATTTGCAAATAAAAAGGAGATACTTTACACTGTGACAGTATCTGGGATGACCTCCCTGAGGTTTGTCTTTTGTATGATTCAATACCGTCAGAACTACTATGAAATAAACATTTGAATGTAAAAAAACAACAGCAACAACAACAAAAAATAAAATAAAAGCAATATAAGAATATCTCTCCAAAATACACCTTATATAAGCCAGGAATATTATGGTATGCCTCCTGCAGGGCTCCAGCCATGTAGGAGGAAATACCAGGAGGAAATGCCCTGTGTGTCACTGCCATTCACACCAGACCGACATAATCATCACTTCTGTATGACTATTCTGTGTGACTCGGGTCTCAACCCTGATTTTGATCATGGCTGTTTTCTGGCCCAATCACGCATGGCATAACATCAACTCAGTTTCTGATAGATTTAGGAGCACTGAAAAATGGACATGTTGTATAAAGACTGTACAACTGAGTCTCACCCATGGACGTAGAAAAGGGTGTAGAGCTTCTTTACGTCTGCCAAACAGGCCTTGGTGACGGAGAGCATGCCCGTGGGTTTCACAGTGAGGGGCTCCAACGCAGGGTTCCCTGACTCCACCAGATGAGAGAAGAGGCGCTCTACGCTGCGTCTGCAGCCCACGCAGGGCACCAGCTGGGATAATGCGCTGAACACCTCTCTGGACATCACCATCAGGGCGATGTTCAAGTCCTGCTGCTTCAATTTGGAGTGATTCTGAGATGGGAGTGAAACGTGTGTTACCTCTCTGCTGATAACTCATATGAAGACATGTCCTTCTTCCGGTCATGTTATCAGACAAAGAAAACAAATCTAAACATTTTTCTCTACATTCACACTAAAACCACTCACCTCAGCAAACTGTTTCCACTGTGTGCTGTTAATCTGGTGGCTGTCAAGGTCCATGACACTTTCGGAAAATTCCATCACCAACTGACATGAAGAGATTGGGGAGAGAGAACAACAGGGCTTATTCTATAACTCAGATACTCAATCTAGCCATGCTTATAATTTGCATGAAGCATAACTCTGTCTGCTACATACAGGATAACTGCCATACCCATAATTACCGTCAGCATCACCCTCTTGAGTATTCCTGTTACATAATACAGCCTGTCCTGTAGGCTATAATTGCTTTATTAAACAACCTGCCATACCCATAATCACACTCAAGAATGCTTGTCAGGTATTGTTGCTATATTACACAAGCTCTCATACACATAATCACAGTAAGGAACACCTTCGCAGCTCTTATTGCTATAACAATAATGTTCATCCCTAGGCAATACCCCACTCAGCATCTATATTACGCTTTGGCATCTAACACCGCCACCAAAACATTTCAGTCACTGTGTAGTCAGGACATTTTCCCCACACAAAGGCAAAACAATTATAAAGAACTCCTTTGCAACACTGCTTCTAGCAGGTGAGTGAGTCAAAGCATTCGCAAAATGCTGTGACACTTTTAGTTGAAGCGCATTGTGCCTGAAAATGTCACGACAATGTACAACACAACCTAGTTTATTTTAAAAGACATAACTTTAAATTTTTAAACACTAGTCTGCACCAGGGATAGGCAACCATATGCCATGCAGGACTGACAGTCTGAAATCATTTTAACCAAACACTACAGCAGTTGATTATTTTCTCCTCTCTGGTTGAAGCTGCACTCAAACTGCCTGCTGTACTTGTACTTACTACTGTAGTTGGTTGGAATGAAAACTTGCATACTCTTGGCCCTCCATGGCACACAGTTGAAAAGGTGAAATAGTTTTAGTCAACCCCTTTCCACAGACACTTAAAAACTGAGTTAAAATGCATTTCTAAGTTTTCATGGGCACAAAGCAATGCCAAGGGTTTTCAGTGGCAGGGACTGGATGAGGGAAACAATGAATGGAACCAAATACAGCAAAGAACCTGCTTCAGGACGGTTAACACCTCAGGCTGTGGTAACGATTTATGCTCTAACAGGAAAGTGACCATAAGTGTGATCAAATCAACACTGGAGTGGCTTCAGAGTAAGAATGAACATCAGGGCATCCTGGTGGTTCACCTGGCGATGCCACACCGTACATGACTCCTGCCTAGGGCTGGGCGATAAGGACAAAATCAAATACCATGATACGTTTGACTGAATACCTCGATATCGATATTGTGATGATATTTTTGGGATGACAGTTGGCGCTTTCATAAAATATTTACACACAAGATAAGCAATTAGTAATGTGGA
>OMKZ01026453.1:0-14273 GCA_900302535.1 Neoniphon sammara
ATGACACACCACACACATCAGAGAAAACAGCTGGTGTAACACTTTATTCCCCACCACCCCACCTTTCCTCCCCCTCCAGTGGTTTTCATTAGGGATCCTTTATTGAAGGCAGCCCAGGAATTCCTAATGTACTTCAACTTCTTCGCCACTGCAGTGGCTTAACCAAGTAAAGCGTGTAACAATACTCGCGTCGCCAACAGTCCACATGTGCCGCATTCTCTCTCCCTCATTCTCTCTGTCTCTCTTTTCTCTACAAACTCCATTAAACATGGAGCTAAAAGCAGCGTATCTAATATTTCAAACTTTTATTGGTTTGATCTAGTTGAGATCTTTGAAATGAATTTTCAATCTCAAGACATCAAACCAAACTTTGAAACAAAATATTAAAAAGGAGGCCTTTTATAAGTATTCTGGGGCCTTTTGTTGTAGTCAAAAGATAAAAAACAGGGCCTGAGCGAACGATGCATATCAATGAGTCCATGCAAGAAACGGCGAGGATGTTAATGCATTGGTCAGATGTTTGGGAGAAGGTCCACTGGCCCCTGATTTGGGTTTTATTGCTCCGCTCACGCTCTTGGCTTGACGTGTCCTGCTCTTTCTCACAAACACACGGTAATTGGATGAGGTCGAGCGGCTATAGGTGGGGTGTGGAAGGCATATTACTGGTGGATATTGTGCATGTGTGTGTGTAGGTGTGTGTGTCACATCTAAGCCGACGTGCCTCACACATGTGCACTCAGGCGTGTGATGGTCAGACTTTTAGAGTTAGCATCAAATGGGTAACACGAACAGAGGGGTTCCACATTACAAAGCTTTTTCTGGTCATGCACACCGGGCCATCGAGCCAGACCTGTATTTCACTGGAAAGAGAGACCTCTGGGAATAGGTTCAGTTGGCCTTCTTCCATTAAATGTTCAATACACACCCAAATGCCAAGCCAGATGGCCGGCATTCATTCATGTCTACATACTCCAGCTAATACTGTAGAACTTAGAAGCTCTTTGAGATGTAAATAGGGATCTGTGATGAGAACAGGGTCCAAGTGCGCCACAGAGTACAACTAAGACCCACTATAGAAGATTTGGTTTTAACAAGGAAAACACAATGTCATGCTCAATGGCACATTTTATAACGGCACTTCATTTAAGCTGTCAGGCGAAGGAAGGAACTTCATCAAACATTTCTTAGTGGGGGTTTTTCTTGTTTTTATTTTCTGATACTCACACATGGGATTGTTTGGAGTCTTCCTGTCAATGTAATTGTTGAACTCCATGAGGAACTCTGTGTTGTTGTCGTTCTTGTCAGGTGGTTTTAAGTCCTTGCAGTACTCCCTGTAAGAAAAGAAATAACATTGTAACGAATTGAACTAAAAAAAGCAAGATCAAAGTGAGGACTGGACCTCTGTACCGAGTCAGTGTATAGTTTTGCAAATTTCATGTCAAATATTTCAATATTGTCTTCTTACCTTGGTGCAATGAATGTATAGCCATACTCATCAAACTTGTCCGCCAGCAGGCTTTCAGAGACTGGTGAAAGGTAAAGAACCGTGAGCTTTTCTGACATTTTCTTCCCATATGGGTTAAAATCATTATATGCAGATGAGATGACACTTGACTGGGCAGAATGAGTTACACCTGTTAAATGCTTGACAATGCACCAAGAGGACAGAACTTCTACAGGAACAGTGACAGTTCATTTCAGTTTGATTTCAGGAATAATTCAGGAGCAAAACATTAAAACTCCACTCACAGAAACTATGAAAATTCAACATACATATCTTTCCAATGGCTCCCCCCCTCAAAAGATCATAAAATGTTTCAAGTTTCTTCATTTGACTCCAGAGATATGAGCTTTAGATCTGTGACAGCTGAGGTGACTCCTGCACTGAATGTTTGCTGCATACATCACCTCTTCAAATACTTACAATGCAACAAGGACAAATAGCTTGGTACGTGAGAGGTTTGTACTCAGAATGACAAAATATAAAACATTTACGCCAGAGCTACATTAACAGTTTAATACCTCACAGAAAGGTAATGCTGTAAGGAATACCACCTTAAACAAACAGCTGAAAACCAGGTAAAAATGCGAAGGACTAACAGTGTGGAATAGACTTCGCCAAGCATGCTGGGTAAACAACCAACAAGGCTCAAGAACAGGAGGAAAAAGCTGAGAGTAAAGAAAAAAATACTTGCCATCTTTAGCTGGAGTGGAAAAAAATCCCAGCAGAGAGAAAGTGAGCGAACAAGAGAATCATCCCCAGGGAGGTAAAGACGGGAGGGAAAAGAAAAGAAAAAAGACAGGGTAAAACCACAGGGGTCAAAGGTAACAATATTTTATTCACAGAGCGAGTCCTGAATAGAAATATTGCACTCCAAACAAAAGGTTTTAGGCCTTTGGATGTAAATGGGGACAGTACTGATGAGGCACACAAAGAGAGGGCTAAAATGTGGTCAAGAATTAGCATATTTAACATTAGGATTTAGCGGTGTTTGGATGTGTTTTTAGCATTAGTACTAGCTTTCTTTTGGTGATTAATCTGCAGAAATGGTACACATGATGTATTTGCATGACAATGCAATGGAATGTGCCATGGGATGTTAACCATGGTTCAATGGTGCATAACCTTAAGGATGCTTTGACATTCTGCAAAGCACATTGCTCCGACATTTGATTATACCGAGTGAAATTTCGCATGACATCATGGGCTACTCCTTGTCCTCCTTGGTGGTTATGATTGGAAAATAATTGTATCCATGTGCTTTTCCTTTGATATCCACTCACTACTTACCAATACATTTACTAATCCAACAAATTATTGAGTAATGATGGATAGCAAGGAGATTTAAGGAGTGGTGAGTGCATATAGTTTCTGTGCTCTCGCACGCCTGTCCCCATTGATGATGGCATTGCCTCCCACTGCATATTTTGTGAATGACTGAATCAGTACAATAAATTAGACATGCAATGGAAAGCACAATTAGTATTACAGAAGACGATTTAAGAGGCAAACTTAATTCAAGCATTGATTAAATCACATGTGAAGCAATGCATGAATTAATGGCAATTCATCCAAAGACTCCACCTCAAACATGGAAACATGCAGAACAAAAACCTGATTTACACATTTTAAACTCAAGGGAGTTTAACAAATTTGGCAACTGGGAAGCGATATGTGTTCAAACTGAGTTCAGTTAAATTCATTTGAAATTTTTATTCACCACTGAGTCCTCCTGAAAAGGCATGAAATAAATACAATCTGGGTTTCAGAGATTTTTGTGTGAAACCACAGAGAACACGCTATGAACTTTGGTGGAATGTTTTGATTGAGTGACCAAGACAATAGCAGGACAAACATGATGACAGCGCAGACAGAAGGAGAAAGAGAAGAGGTGACGCTTGGTGGGTAAGGAGGGATCCTGCCTTTCATTAAGGCTGTTTTATGAGGTTGTAAAACCCAAAATGAGTCAAATAAGAAAAAAAAAAAAGAAAAAAGCACTAACTCATGTTTTGGGTGCAGACTCACAGCTTTCTCCTTTATGGCTTCACCTTAAAATAACGCAAACATCCTCCTCTGTTCTTTCTGCTACAGTGGGTTAGTGCCAAACCACATCTGAGCACCATGGGAACAGGTGGGGGTTAAATACATACACACACGCACGTGCATGCCCACACACTCAGACCCACACACACACACACCCATCCAACTCGCTCAGCTGTGTGGGCGTGGCATTGCATGCGAAGTGCTACTTCTGATAGCAGACACCGGCTTGATTCAGCATAAACAAATAGCCGCTATTAATCAGAGGCCACAAAATGAATGAATACATAAAAACAAAAAAATCTGTTTGTGACTTGGATGTTAGTAAGCTTGCAACAACAGACACATCTCATATAATGAGCAATGATACACTGGTGACACTTAGCAGTGGAGTTATATCCAAACCAGCTTTCACTTGTGGTGTTTGGTGGTGGTGTGGGAATAAGAAGACGGGGGGTAAAGCACAGGAGGAGAATACTTGCCCAAAAATGCTGCAGGGGGGGTCCAACACACCAGGAATGGTCAAGAGTTCAGGAGGGCAGGAGAAGAGGATTAGGGATGAGGAAACAGGGATGAGGAGAGGAAAAAGGTAGTTGGAAAAGAGAGCGGGACAGGAAAGAAGCCAACAGGGTTACACAATATTTTATTCAAACTGGCATTGAATAAGAATATTGTACAGAAAAGTGAAATGCACTCAAATTTAAAATAAGCAACCAATGGAAGCTACAGGGGACATTTTACAGGTATTATTTAAGGATGAGGTGTGTACATGTGTGTGTGCATGTGTGTGAGCTGTTTTCAGCAAGACAACATTGGAGTGCACAGTATATGTGAACTAATGTGAGAGCACACGTGTGTACGTGTGTTTGCACATTTACAAGTCTTCACATTAAGCTGGTTAACCGAGCATTCACAAAACTCACAAAACTACTTTAAAGGGATAGGAAACCAAAATCTGTAATTTTTTTATGAAAATGATTTCTATTGTCATCACTGGGTGTAAAAAGCATCATGAAAATGAGAAGATCTTATGTCCTTTATAACTGGAGACAGACCTATTGGATGGTTGGTTGATTTCTCCTGAGTCAAACAATCAGTTTTGCTGGGGATTAAAAGATTCTTTTACACATAAGAGTGGATCGATCCAATCACAACACAACCTCAGTTTTTTCTCCTCCCACCCTCGTGTGGTTGACAGCCTTCAGCTAGACCTGTTATTGTCCACCTGGCTCATCAAACAGCAGGGAGTGACAACAACTGTTAGCTCACCAGCACAGCAGGCTGTGCTGTTGCTGGATATAAATCCACATTTTCTACCAATCTAATGTTATATCAGAAGAGATGAGGGCTAGCAAAGCTCTGCAATCTGATATGGAGCTTTTGCTAACCATGGTGTCAGTCATGGACTTTCTCACATCAACTCTACTATTACAAGTCCCCAAAGTGTAAGTTTTGTAGCATGTGAGCTCTACAGCAATGTTAGCTGGGAAAAGATTTGCTGCAGTCAGATGCATTTGCAGTAGTAAGACCCGTAGCTATTTCAGTTCCATCAAGCGGGATATTTTCACTTTGCTGGACAGTTGGTTGGTCTTACCAGAGTCCAGACAATATCATTAATCTACAAGGGTAACTAAAGCCCACCCAGCCCTACTGGAAAGACAATAGAAATAGAAAAGACTATAGAAAATGCAGCCCCTAAAACTCCATTTCATTACAGTTAATGACTTTTGGGAACTCTCAAATCTTGGTGGATGATGAGGACAGTACATAAGAATAATTACTAAATACTAAGGAATGTTTTAACTGGGTTTACCATCCCTTTAAAACCCATATTTGGTTACTGACTATAGGCACATACAGTAGACAGGCAAATGGACAGATAGAGGGACAGACCCTAACCAGGGATGATTCCATCTTAATGCCCAGTGACTACATACACAATAAAACTCCCCTTTGAGTAACACAATGAGTCAATGACAACTTTTTACTGGTGGGAAAAGGCAGGGCTCAAAAGAGACATGAGACGACAGCGCAACACATATGGAACCTCTGAGCCGCTATACAATCCCCAGTAGAAAACATGGAGGAGGCTTGGGTATGAAAGTACACACACACACACATACACATACACACACACACAGTGAGGTAGCCGTAAATGAATTGATGAGTACTGTATGTGTGAAAGGGGACACTGGAGCCGTTCCGAGCCTGGTCGTCCCAATGTCTACCAACAAAACTTTGAACAGGACCACAACTGAAGGGGCGCGTTGCCATAGCGACACAAGAGGCAAGGGCATGAAGGGGTGGGTTTGGATGTATGCGTGTGTGTATGTGTGTGTGGAGGTGGTTGGGGTGCTATAAAGTGATGGATAGGAACCATAAGCTGAAACATGAACATTTCTCAGCCTTACATGGAGAGCATTAATGTCATTGGACAGCATTAGAAGTCATTTTCCATCCAGGACCATTTGTCTACTGTCTGTATAAATAGAAGGTAAATGTTACTGAGTGGAAAGGCTAGAAATGGCGTTAAGACATTAAATTGATTTAGCGTGCCACTTACATTTTGCCTGGGTGATTGTGTCACCGATTGTGGCCCGGATGTAATGCAGACTGTACTCTGGAAGGACCAGGGCTAGGCTGTAAGAACACATACACACATACACACACACACACGCATACACACCCATGAAAATATTATTTTTGTACTCTATTGTACCTCTTAATGCCACATATACAGTACATTTACATAATGCTATAATTCTATTTTTTATATGTGAGATTCACTGGATTGTTGAACCCGTAAGTAAGCATTTCATTACAATGTCAAAACTGTACAATGCTGTTCATTTAACAATAAACCTGAAACTTGAACCACATGTAAAAACACAAACGTAAAACCAAACCAACCGATGCACATGCAAACACACATGCCGCATAGATTAAACATGGCGTTTTACAAATTTTCACCCTTTGCTTTGAGAAAAATCACACAAGCCAAATCCACACACTGCATAACCAATTTTTACAGTAGAGCAATACATCATAACAAACATTGCATAAATGCTTGCAGCAGGTCCTGCCAAGCATTTTCAGCAGGAGGCTGACTTTGCCAAATGGTATGCATAAGATGAGAACAGCGGCCCCTATTGGTCATATCTAGATCACTGTGAATTGTGCCTGGTGTTTGTCCTGAACTTTTGACCAGAGCTCCAGCCCCAGTGACAGCAAAATGGTTTCATGCCATAAGGACCAAGCTTTTCCCAAGTGAGATCATCTGGAATTCTTTTATTTCTGGACTAAGTTTTTAAAGGTTATTTTCTCCATGGAAAGTTTCTATAATGGCCTCGAGCATATTCAAATTACAGCGATATGGCAAGCACCTGTAGTCTGTCCCCATCACTGGCGCAAAGGTGTATGTCCTCAGACCTCCGTCGATGTAGCGCTTTGGAGGAAAAAACACAACAGTTTGGCCAAGGAATATACAAGTAACATTCTTCCAAGATTTAGCAGATGTGCTCACCACTGCCGTGACCTCAAACGTTTATCAAATTACCTCATCTTGGGATTTCACCAGTGTGTGTAATGACTGATTTCCTGTCAACCCGTCAATCATATTTCTTCTTATCTGCTGACCACATAAAAAGATTAGTCATATCATATTCAGAACTGAAAGAGCTCTTGACTTTGTTATGAGTTCACAGTCTTTTGAGTTACAGTTATTTATGTTCCTGACCTCCACTTTTATCTCGTTCTCCAGCTCTGCATCGAGGAAGTCCAGTGTTACAGGTTTTTCAAACCTGGCAGTCTAAGGGAGAAGCACAGAATTGATTATTGAACATTATCAACTGTTCTTCTGATAATGGATGTTGTAGTCAATGTAATTACTGAGTGCAGCATTTACTGTTACTACAGGACCTGTGCATTTTCACTAAAATTATGTTCTAAGGGTTGCTACCATTGTATCCTGTGATCAAATGTGACCAATCTTTGCGTGGGCAGGTTACAAGAAAAACAGAAATCTCCCAGGTCAATGAGAAACATATGGCCATGTGGGTGTTTCAACAATCATTTTGAAGGATGCAATCATCCCAAACCCATATGATAGAAACGTTTTTGAAACAAATATGAAAGCTAGCCAAATGAAGTAAACAGGGCTAGTCTAATAAGTTGGGCTAATGTGCTATGTGCACTAGAGGTGCTATGCTATGCCAGACTGCTAACTCTCAAAGGTCTGCCTTCCAAAGAGCATCCTAATGTTAAGATCATCTTTGATCCGCTGACGGCCAATGAGAAAGGAGGATCTTTCTGCAAAGTTGCTTTAGAGAAACCTGGCCCAGAGATCATTGGCAGGGATTATACAAGGTTATGCTATGCTCTGTGCTGCGCTACAGTAAGTTGCAAAAACTTCACTTGCTGACAGCAATATGATTTTGCTATGGTACACTTGGCTATAAAGGACAAGACCCGGTCAGGCTACTGAGTTTCAACAGTTTGCTGACAGTCAGGTATGTCAGGTTTTGCTTGCTAAATCAGGCGGTGAGCGATACTGTGATATGGTAAAGATCTCTGGAGCAAATCTTGCAACATTTTTGAATGGTGAAAATGAGATTACCAAATGAGGTGACTCTGTTATAGGGGAATGTCTGAACGCTGCGGGCTATAGCTCAGTGATTTGGCATACCATTGGCTGGAGATTTGGGTGGAGCAGCACATATCCGTTTGGGTCAATAGCAAAGTAGTAGCCGTTTGGTCCAAACTACAGGAAAAGGGAATAGAGCAGGAGATATTTATGAAAAGAAAGACTTAAAAGCCCAGTTAAAAATATGAGTATATTGGTATGTCTAAACATCGGAGTTGAGTTTCATGGTGTGTCTGTGTGTGCCCTCTTACAGTGAAGCGAGGTGTCAGTCTCTTGATATCATCCAGGGAGACATCAATAGCCATCACACCCAAGATGAGCTGGTTTTGAGGTTTCTGAGAGATAAAACAGAGCAAAAAAACAAGGAGTAAGGACTAGAAAGAATCACTGTATCTCTCTTGGGGTGAATCTCTTTTCTTGTAGACCCATTTCTGAGTATTGCTGTACTTTCTGGATGAGTCAACCCCCGCTGTGCATTCTGAAAGATTTCAAAGGAAATGGGGTGCAATTGAAATCTGGACAGTCTCATTCCCTAAAGCTCTCCACGGCACCGTGACTCACTGACGAGGCATTTCCAGTCTCGCTTTCAGTCACAGCAGAGGTAGGCCCGTGTCCTTCGAGGTAGACATGTAAAGCGTCCATCCACTCATCTTGAACCACTTAGCTACCGGATCATTTGTCTCTCTGATCTGTCGGTTTGATCTCTTTTGATTTTGTTTTGCGACATGGTGGATTCCCTTCCTGTGGAAGCATGTGGGAGGGTTCTGAGGGACCACAGCGTCAACAAAAGGATACAAGGAAGAGCCACAAGAAAGAATCGGATAAAAGTAAAACGATAATTGACGATAATTGAGTGTATTCATAATGCATGTTTATTGTTGTTTTGTCTGGTAAGCATTATGGTGTGTCACAAAACCGCAGACTTCAATTCTCCCATGGGGTCAAAATGTCAGACATAAGTTTAGTCAGTCAACACATTCTGAAAACTGCATGAACGAAGAAGTACTGCAAGTGTGGAAAGTCAGGGGGAGTGAGTCGAGTACGGTGAGGAAGTGATGAAGGACAACATCCAAAAAGGTAGGTTGGTAGGCCTTACAAAAGAATGTATAGGGCTCTCTAAGTTAAGGTGTTAATAACACCATTAACATGTTTTCCTAGTTTGACCCTTTGAACCATCCGTAGAACCATCCGTTCTAGGCTAATTGAAGCCCAGCTGCTGGCGCACCTTTACTAGCACGAACTACTAGCATTCATGAGAGATCTGTGGACAGGTCAACCTTGTCCTTGTCCAAGTCTCTCATGAGCTGTATGAAAACGAGAGGGCTACGATAGCCAGTGATTTGAAACATCCAATGGCTGTTGCTCTCACTGGAGACGATTGGACGACGGTGAGTAACCATAACTGTGTTGGGGTTACAGCGCATTATATAAATGAAAAGTGGAAACTGCACTCACGTGCACTGACTGTAATGAAAACAGAAGTAGTAGCAGTGTGTAACACAGTGCAGTTTTTTAATGAAAAATCTTTCTTCATGGTCAAATTTTAGCAAATAAACCTGTGATTAATTGCGAATAACTACAAAAAAATATCATGCAATTAGTTGCAATTATAATCATTTGACAGCCCTAATAGATATATAAATCAATTAGGTAAAACAATTCAGTCAGTGGGAAGTACATGTGAGTCTCCAGAAGTGAAATGAGTAACATGCGAATCCACGCCTACCTTCATGCCTCTCTCCTTGTCGGCTTTGGTGTTCGTCTTGTTGAACACCGGCAGTGTTCCTGTGATCACCAGGCCAAGATCCTGGCAGAAGAAACATTAACACCAATGTAAGACCTACAGCAAATTCTATGAAAATCAGTGCTCATTGTATCAATTCATAGTGTCCTTAAAATGCACAGTATTGCGTGTGATGTGATCGACATGAAGTAAGCATCTGTTTTTGTGCTCTTCTGCTGACTGATGACACGACAGACACTGAACATCTGCAAAATCCGGAGCATCTTTCATGGGTGTCAAAGGGTGAGGTGTCAAACTCAAGATGTATGAGTTGATGGTACACTAACTACTACGGTCTAAAAATAAGATGTTTCTAGTAATGAAAGGCAGAGGCATTTCTGGTGCAGACAGGAGGTCAGTAAAGTCACATGAGTTGACAGCTTCTTATCAGTAAAATGATAACAACATCCAAACAACTTGTTTAAGTTTGAAGGCGACTTTCTTATCTGCTGTTTAACATTGTTGCTTAAGAGTAAATTTTGATGGGAGTCTTTTTTAAGTGCCACAACAAATTTATACAGCATGTTTTTGTAGAAACAACTCACTACATCAGCCACTGAAATGCTACAGGGACAGTGTTGAGGTTAAG
The DNA here is from genome assembly GCA_900302535.1 of Neoniphon sammara. Taxonomy (NCBI): domain Eukaryota; kingdom Metazoa; phylum Chordata; class Actinopteri; order Holocentriformes; family Holocentridae; genus Neoniphon; species Neoniphon sammara. The sequence continues at coordinate 10,556 of OMKZ01026453.1, forward strand.
GTCAGAATATGTATCTGCGTAGTGTTAGTACACAAGAATCATCACAAACTTTTACAATCCACTATTCTCACAGCTCCACTTCTGTGTACAAATGCCACTGCCAGAAAGAACGGTTTACACTCAATAAAGTGTGAGTTCACATTGTTGTTCAATTTTTTTTATTTAATTATTTTTTTTCAAAATAATAAACTTATCAGTGCCATGACACACTCCTGGGTGGAAGCATATATTTACTTATTTACTTACGCTTGTGTTTTGACTACATAGGGTGTGTGTTCTTTGAAATGAACATAACATACCAGTGCATCCAGGTAGACATTGGTCCACTGAACCTGCTTGGCTTTTTTGTCAGCCTTGACCATAGGCCTGCCCAAGACATCCAGGTACTCCTGCAGGATAGAGGAGAGAAGTGATTCAAAGGTTTTTCCACATGCACATCAGCCATTCAACCACAAGGGGGCAGAAGTAACATTGGTTTATTTACTGAAGTGAAAAGGTAAGGTGGAATGAGACAGAAGCGCTATGGGAAATCAGAGAAAAACAGTTTCAAGGGAAAGAGTCGTTGGTAGAGTTGTCCCATTATGAGTGAAAGTGTGCTGTTTACCTGAGTGTTGATTCTGATGGCACCTATAGATGGGATCTCATAGTAGTAACCTGAAACACAGAGATAAGTTTTGCATTAGCTTTTCAGAATGAAACATGAGATTCATGTAGATGGTATCAGGATGACACCCTTCAGAGGGATGTCAATGTCTGTTTCACGTTGTCTTAGATAATGAAATGAAATGTTTCTTTCACTTTATCCCAGAATCTGTCATATTATTTTCTCAAATAATAATGAAACACAAATGAAAATTATTTTATAAAGTCTGAAGAAATATATCTTAAGCATTCATATACTGAAAGTTTTTTCATTTGTATCAACTTCATGAGTCACAAATGTCTCGATTTGGGCTTAAACATAAAATTTTCAGCCTTCTGAAACCAGGTGGACTCATGCACTATTGCACTGTGCACAACATCCATGTGTCCTCAAGCCACTGTATTGGGTTTCAGGACCACTCAGAATATGAGTAGCCAGTCAGCACTATGGTGTGGGCTACTTGAAAGGAAGATGTTGCTGAATCTCATAAACAACTGTGGTGGCAAATGAGAATAGTTTAACTGATGCAGATTTGGGGTCAGTTTTATCTGAAATGGAAGTCAGCTCTGAACTTTCTTTTAGGAGTTGTTTTAATCTTTCTTGTGACTGGATGTAGCAACAACTTGATTTATCAGTTGGGCCGAGAAAATTTCCCTGGTCAAGAACCTTATTTTCATTGCTGTTTCACAGCTTACTGCTCTCATGGAGAACCAGATCAGTGAGCATGCAAAGATCAGAGCCACACAAACTGGTGTCCACAGAAATTCAGACATCCTTCATAGATATTGCCAACTTGTGTTCGGCAGCCGAGAGGTTTGGTTGCTGAATGAAAAATGGGGGAATAGGGTGGCAATTCCATAGTGTCCCAAAAACGTCAAGGAAATTGTGGTGGAGGTTAGCAACATATACAAATAGTAAATGTAATTCACATCAAACTTTTAAATAACATATTACTGTTAATTTATCTGTGATAAAAAGCTTTATGTTAAGGAAGTGCTGTAGTTGTTTTCTGCTGTGCATGTCAAGCAACATGTAGATGTGGCACCCACTGACTGTGTCACATCGTTCATTAACCTGATAGGGTGAAGTTTGTTTGGCTTACCACAAGGCGGCGCATTTATCTGAAGCTGTTAACTAACGTACCAAGGCCAGGCCTATTTTATTTACAGGCACACACGCTTGTCCATGGATTCAGCGTGTCCTTATATCCACCTTGTTCTACACACATCAGATATGTGAAGGGGGAGTTAGTCATGTCACAGATCATGACCATCATGTCTGCAGAATAGCAGAGCGCTGGTGTAACCTATTAGCCTACCTTTGTTGGCGCAGGCCATCCACTTTATTGGTCCTTTGTCATAGTTGTGTTTACCTACTGAAAATGTAAAGATGCGCACCTATAGGGAGGGCAAAGGTTGAAAAGTTGAATAGGATAAAGACAAGGATTTTGACTTTGCATCCTACGCTGTACGCAAGGTGCAACTTTGTTTGTGTTCCTACCGTCTTGTCATGGTTGTATTTGTCAAAGATCTCCTGCGCCCTCTCCTCTCCTCCGTCAGTGAAGAGCATGATAATCTTGTTACAGTTGGCTCTTGTCACATTCATCTGGAGGAAGTGGCACAAATGTTTTTAACCTTTATTTAACAAAGTAAAGTGTACTAAAAACATACCGTTGTTTTCCAGCTATGGACAGGAGGAGCGGTTGCAGAAGGAAAGGAGGGTCTCACGCACACACACACACACACACACGCACACACAGTTTTGAGTAGTTAATAGGGGAAATAAAATGGAGCTGCTCTGATGGAAAACTACAGTCCTCAATATGACCAGAAGAGGACGACAAACACCCACCCTTCATTAGAATCCACTGGGATTGAGCTGTTAGTGTCCTGTGTTCCATCATAATTTTCCTCATTAAAACTGATGGATCTAAATAACATTAGACTAAGTGAATTACAGGTTAGATTTCATCAAACCACTGGCTTGGTCTGTATAATTTGAGGGGCATATGTTGGAAGACAGAATTGAATACAACTGGGTTTTGGAGTTTAAAAAGACGTTGTCACATCCTCCCCCCATCCTCCCACACACACACTCACTCCTACAACCTGATGTTCCCTATATCGCATTAACGCCATACATACATTCCACTGCACATGCTCGCACAGGCAAGAGAAAACACAAACCCGCTTCAAACACACTTGACACTTTACCGGGGCGAGCTGCTGGAAGGCCAGCTCGAAGCCGCGTCTGTAGTTGGTGATGCCCTTGGCGGTGATGCCCTGCACGGCGTCTTTCAGGATCTTCTTGTTCCTCACGTTGGCCTGCACCAGGTTATCGAAGCACGCCGCCTTGGTGGCCTTGTGGTTGAACTGGAGGGGAGAGGGAAGGAGGGATGATGGGAAGTGGAGGGAAGGCACTTGCACACATATTTGCAGTTAAATATGTGGGCTGTTTTTTTTTTTTCTTGGCCTTCGTCACACGCTCATGCAGTGGCTCAGTGTTACATACGGGGTGCGTATGTGTTTCTGCAGGTTCCACGTATGAAAAGAAGATATTTTGATGAACCTGGGACCTCAGAGATTGACTAAATTTATGAAAAATTTTCTTCCCAGGTTAAAAGGCAAGTGTTAATAAAATATACATTCTAGTTTAAGTATGTTCTGACTGATATTCTGTAACATCCTATGCTTCACGAAATGATAAATTTAACTACTTGGCACTGCTGCTCGTCAAAATCTGTCCTGTGTAAAATATCAGTCTAATCAAGTCTACACAAACCGAAGGGAGCTATAGGTAGAGAAGGAAGGATTGGCAGGAGAACAGGTAGGGGTGTGAGAAAAGTGACATAAGGAGGTAAAAAAGCAAAGAGCTTGATTACAGAGGTATCATGCCACAGAGACAGACATTAACTGGTTAAATTACATTAACACAGCTATACATGTGAGGTGTCTTCAGATTAATATTAGTGAATAGTTAATATTGGAGAGCAGATGGAACTCAGTCAATTTATGCACACATACACACACACACACTCCCTCTCTCACACACACACACACACACAGGTACATACAG
>OMKZ01026453.1:30831-46150 GCA_900302535.1 Neoniphon sammara
CACTCTCCTCCTCCCTTTCATTATAACTCTTGCTTGTAAAAATAACTTGAGTACATTTGGCCATTTGGCAATGACAAAAATGTCTGTGCGGGCTGAGGGCCGTCACTCTGAACATTTATAGTCAAACTTTATCTAGAGTGGCTTGCTCTTATATGGGCACAAAAAGAAACATGACCAAGTTCGCTGCATTTAGCAAACCCAAAACAACGATCATTAGTGAAATTGATACCGAGCGCTCAATCAATGCCGCGTACGGTCTATGAGCTCATCTTGTATTATGGGCTAAACTGAAATTCTTGGAGCTTAGCTGTTGTTATTATAACATGCCATAACGCCAACCAAACTTGTGCTGAGGCATTCGCAGATGCAAATGACCACATTATATAATCATGCATTAATTTATAAGTGTCAAGTTGAGCAGTTTGTGAAGCCAACGATCCAATGCTAATATACAGCCCTCGCTTTCTTTAACCCTTGGGCTGTCAGTGCCGATGATCACGCCCCTCTGGTTTTAACATGACTTTTTAGAGATTCGATTAGGATGATCACAGCAAGGTCACATGTCAATTCAAAGTGGCTTCAAATTCAAATATTCATCTCTAGCTTTCGTTCATGTTCTTTTTTCTTTTCTGACGCCTTTTCGGCCTCTTCACCATACTCTCTGCTTCCACACTGAGTGTAAGTGTGTGTTTATGTGTGTGTTTGCAAGGAAGGACATGGCCTGTATGTTACTAAAATGTGTGTATCGATGCATGTCTGGTGTGTGTGCGTGTCCTTGTGCATGTGTCAGTGTGTCTGTCCTTGTGCATACCCTGTACTCATCAGTGTCCTGGAAGAAGAGGCTCCTGTCCCTGAGGATGTATGGGTATGTGTGTGTGTGTGTGTGTGTGTGTGTGTGAGTGCACGTGTGCATGTGTTAATAGGTATGTGTGTCACACCCCTTTGTTTGTGTATGCACTCACTCAGCCATACACTAGTCCACTTAGCTTGGGGAAGAATTATGTTTAAAAGTATTGCTATAATCAATTCACTGGTAAAAAGACAGACAGATGCAGAAACATGAGGCAACACACACTATGAAAAAGCACACACACACACACACACACACACTCAGCGAGAGCCTTCACTACTCACACATCGCTGATAACACCGTCTAGAGTATGTCACAGGTTCAAACACGCAAGCATACACATTTAGCACAGCTACCACTCACCATTCCTCTCAATCACAAGTCACGTCTAAAATACACAGCTTGCATCACCTGTTTTCACTCAAGGCCTGCCAGAGGCTCATGTACTGCTGAAAGCTAACAGCCTGCGTGTGCTCCAATAATGATGCGGTTGATCCATTGCAGTTATTTTGGGGGCGGGCGGGATTCTATTTTTGCATGATGCAAAATTGTTGTACAATTCTCGCAAATACAAAACAACAGAGCTGAGGCATGTGGTATGAATTGGATAAAAGTCGCTTTTACGCCGAGACTCCTTTCTAGATCAGAGGGTCAGCGGGTTCAGTTGGACCCAAACCTGCTTTAAATAAAGACAACGAAAATAGACCGGGAACTAGTTCTGGTCTGTGCCCTCATGTACCGACCTCATCTATTTATCTAACTGGCACAAAAAAAGAAACATGCTAGCTCCAGTCCATAACCACTGATACACCACAACATAAAAGATACACCAGTCCATATCCCCCTACCATTTGTCCTTTCTGCTTCTACTGCCACTGTCCAATAAAGGAGAAATGCAACAAAAAAAACAACAACTTTAAAATAAAGGAAAAAAGCAAAAAGGAAAAACAGGTTTTGTTACTCTTTATCCATTTTATATGCTGTGGGTTGTGGCTAACAGGATCAATCTGGTCAAATAGTTCCTGCTGTTGGGCCAGATTGATTGAAAGTCCAATTACAAATTAGTGGACACATTCCAGCGTCACACTTGGCCCTGAATGACCCAAACGTGTCTGAATGACTCTAAGGCGTGTCAGATTTGCTAATAGCATTCATTAATTCACCAGATTTAAAGGCATCACTGTGGGCCAGTTCCACTTCTGCTCTATTAGATCCATCCATTAGAGGTTATAAGATGAAAAGCAGCACGTGGCCCTCCACAAGATTAACTTTAGATGTGTGTGAGGGCATGGTCAGTAAAATTATATCATATGGTGACAGCAAACACACAAAAGGAGGAAGGAGAAATGGGATAAAAAAACAAAAAAAAAACAAGGAATAAAAATATGATAGCCTGTACTATAATGTGTTGTAGTGCGACAGCTTCTGTTGACGTCTTACAAAGAGAGATGCAGCAGAAAAGCAGGAGGAGGGTAAGACCAGAACGTCGATGATCTGAATCCATAGACCATCTACAGAGGTTAATGAAAAATGCTCTGATCCCCAACAGGAGCTATTGTGAAGGTGCCTCTGAGCAGGGCGTTTAAACCCCCACCTGCTGCACTGAAGACGATCAGTAGCCAGCAGTGCAAGATAGTGACTGTACGCTTCAACACAGTTGCTGCTCAAAAAGTTCCTAGTCAACTATTTCTCATTAATTCCTGCCAACCTTCATACACTCACAACCATAACTACATTGTCCTCCCTATAATGCATCTGAAAACACTACACAGCCTTATTCAGTTTACTTTTTATTTTTATTTTCCCTCTTTCTTTACTTTTCTTCTTTATTTGCTTCAATTACAGCTGTTTGTGCAATCTCGTCTGTCCTGTCCCATTGAATGTATTTTGTGCAATATCGTGTCCGCATTGTCCACAGCATATTATTATATAAAGACTGTAGAAAAAAAAAACAATAAAAAGTTAAAACTATTCCTCATCGACTATTCCTCATCAACCAAGTTTGATTTGTCAGTGTCCAATACTAAGCAAGGACACGTCAGGACACGTCTTTGCTTAGGGGCTTATGTATATATATATATGTACAGTATATGTGCCAGCATGTTCTAGCTAAACAAGCAAAAAATATCTTGACACAATGCATCAGGCATTCAGCTGTAATATATCCTCATCGTTGCAAAAATTATATATTTTTTCACTTGGACAAAGACATTTTCTTTGAATGTCAAGGCTATGCAGGAGCAGAACTAAACCTGATAGTGATAGGGAAGCAGTGACAAAAGAAAAGGATAAAGAGAGTGTGAGAAAAACACAGCACAATGAGACACGCCACAGACTTTGGAAACACAGAACTGAGAACAGTGACTTGACTGGAGACACGATCGAGCTACTGTACACACACGGTACAAGACGCCCACGAGAAGACTTATTGCTGACATTCTGTGCAACTGTCCCGAGAGGTTGGCGGGGCCAGCGATGTGTGGGAGGGCAAGGAGCAGCTGGCGATCAGGGTGACAGGGTAGGGGTGGGGCTCTGCTAACCATTGGCTGGTTGATATTTGGGCTATATATAGACTGGTATGGCCTGACCTGGGTCTGGAACTGTCTACACTGCAGACAGCGCTCGTAGGCTTGGTTCAACGTCATGGGAACATACTGTAGATTATGGGCATAGTGATGACGGGCATGAGGACAGAAATACAGAGAGCAGGGTGGTGGCGGGCAGCTGTGTATGAGCAATGGAGAAAATTTGGGGATATACAGTATGTGCAGGCATACATGAGAGAGAGAGTGTGCGTGTATATTTCAACTTACAGCCTTCATATATATCCGTAGGGATGTGGACGGCTGTGGTGTTGTAGGAGACCGCTCGTTTGAAGTCGGGATCGAGGTGGAAATCATCCGGAACATACCGGTTCTTCTTATCTGTCTGATTAAGCTGTAAATACAAAAACAAACCAGTTTCAAACCCATCCTTGGACACTATATTTTGGTTTAAGAAGGTCTGCATGAGTGTGCGTGTGTATGCAACCCGGGAGTATTAACATGTATATAAATAGACATATCAGATCCTTGTTACTGTGAATGATAAGGTGTCAATGTAAAGTATTCACTGGCCTGTCATGCCTGACAGAGAGAGAGAGAGAGAGAGAGAGAGAGAGAGAGAGAGAGAGAGGGGAGGGAAATTAAAGTTGAAGAGAGGGAGCGATGGAAAGATGGAGAAACTGAGTCTGATGTTCATGTAGTGAAACATAAACCCAGGCGTCCAGAGAGAGAGAGACAGTGAGACGAGAGGGGCTGTCAGTCAAATGTGGAGTGACATTAGTGTGCTGTGGGTGTGTGGTCCTCCCCCACTGGGACAGTGGAGAGGAATTAGATGTTGATCCCTGTTTATCAGAGCAGACAGATGACTTCTGAGGCCAGGGGAGGCATTCAATATCTCACGCACATACACAAGTGTTTCTGAGTGAGGGGTCGAAACATGCACAGGCACGAATGCAGGAATAAAGACCCCCAGCATGCACACAATCTTGATCATAGTGCAGATATATTGGCAATATCATCCCTGCATGCACACATACAGTATGCACACATTAAGCCTTATGCCGTGATGTCTTGTGTCTTTTTAAAGCCCTCAAAAAGAACTTAATCCAGGGGCTCAGTTGCAGTTTATGGGGAATCCTCCTTGGCAATCAGTAACCTTTATTAGTTATGTTACCATGGTAATAATGACTGCAGGGGTGTTACTGATGGGGTGTTATGGCACATATATAAATTACATATTAAACACAACAACACACTGGAAAATAGTGGCATTGAAAGTGTACTCACGTCATCTTTGGCATTGTAATAAACAATTTTGTCCATCTGCAAGCAACAGAGAGATTGAAAGAGAATCCATTAATTACAGGAAATACACATGTATCTTGAAGGACAGGTTCAGTATTTTTCAGTCTAGGCTGTATTAAACCTTTCAACATAATCCAACTGGGCACTTTTTTTTGGCATCAAAAACGATTAGAAATAACCATTACTTTTTGACACTGGGTGGGGAAAGTCACAGCACAGTCAAACACAAACACACACACACACACACACACACACACACAGTGTGTTGCTTTCTAGGAGTGGTGCTCTCTAGCAAGTTTTATTTAGCCTTTACCACAATACATCACCTTGTATATAGCTAAAGGCAGCAGTGAGGTTGTGCTGTGTACAGTTATAAATGATGGATGGACTGAAGTTATACTTTAAAATACACAACAAAGCGTCCAGAGATGGCTGAGTGATTAAGTCTTTTTATCTCTGTAGTCAAAGGTGTGCCTCGTCTGGTCTAGGATCAAATCCCACTGCAGCCTCCTCTCCTCTGCCTCTCTTCTTTGTTTTCCCTTTTTCCTCTCCAGTGAAGGGCTCACTTGTTGTTTTGCTCTCACACTGCTGGGCTTCCTGTCAGTGGACAGGCTAGCAGGCTGCTAACGAGCTAGCCTAGCTGCTGACATATGGCTGCCCTGGGGCAACGGAGCTGGTTCACCGACTAGCACCACCTGCCTACCACCTCCGGCCCTGCAACCCAACAGGACTCTGCAACTCAAAGGGCTCTGTGACTCCGACTGCCGCGGCTAGTGTTACTGTAGCTTACAAACAGTTAGCACCAGGCCATGTGCAATTAGCTCACAATGAGCGATTAAGCGGTGTTAACTATGCCGGGCTCTGGCATCTGCTGTCTGCTTTGCTGCTTTGAGTGTTGGCGAGCGATATCAAGAGACGTATGGGGCCAAGTAAATGCACAGATTAGGTCCAGTAAAACACATACATTAATGTGCACACACACACACACACACACACACAACAAAAGAGTTTAGAAGCTGATAAGAGAGGATCATTCCATGATGGTCTCTGTCAGGTCATGTTACTGTAGACAATGCGCACCTTAAGAGCCGACGATCACACTAAGGTCACACTGCTGCACCCCTCGGGGAAGACTGCTGTGTGTAAGAAATGTGGGCGTGTGTGTTTGTGTGTGAAAGAAAAAAGATTCATGCCATACACCCTATCTACTCCCTAACACCTTATCTATGGCATGTTGGAGTATGGTATATATCATGCGTGTGATGTGTGTCCCTCAAATCCATATGCATACGTGTGTGTTTGTGTCTCCCCGTTTACACCTGGTATAAAAATGTGATCTTATACTGATATATGTAAAAGAAAATCCCACATTAATTCAAGGTTTCAATACAGTACAGTCCGATCTCACTCAGGTGTAGCACAGTGTGTTCACAGTTGTGAGAAAGTAGTGCTCACAGGGTAGAAATGCAATGACTCACTCTGAAGTGTACTGTCCACTCAGCTTCACTGAGGGACTCCAGCAGCATGATCTGCTCCCACCGGTCATCACTCCTCTCCCTCATCCACAGTGAAAAGAGTCACTGTACTGTAGTAACATCCACAGCAGCTGAAAAGACTACGGCTGCAAAAACAACCTGCCTTCATCTCTGTTGCCTCCAACGAAAGAGTCGTAAAAGACGTTCCTTTCTACCTCGAATGAAAAGTAAATACAGGCTGTACAGTATCGCATCTAACTGACCTGACACCTGCCATGTTTACTTTGGTGTTAATGCCTCCTGCACACCTACTCATTCACCTTGCGTAGTATGAAAAATGAGATCTGACCACAGTGAACAGAATACAGACAACGAGAAGGCTTATAAATACCAGGGGTAAACACAGCATAGGCTGATGGGATACAGATGACATTTTAATACCAGGTGTAAAACAGGCGTAGCCATTATGAACCAAAACAGAGGGTTATTTATGTGGTTCCGTAGTATTAGTATTGGTTCAGTTATAAAAGGTGACACACACACACAAGACACTTCATTTAGCAGTTCGAGTGATCGTGCTCTACTAAAACATACAGTGGTCAAGCTTCGCTGACTTAAGCCTCTTGGGTAATCCTGCCATTGGCTCTGATTGTTTTTGGCTGGAGGAGGCCATTCTGCACTGTTACGTATTTTAAAATCCATCTTCGACAACAAAAAAACAACAAAGCTAGTTGTCCAGCTAGCATCAGAATGCAAACAAGTTTATAGCAACGGGTTGCTTTGTCCGAGGTCAAAAATGGGCTCCGCTAGACCATTTTTCTGCACTAATATAGCGATAACAACATGTGGAGAATGGTGTGGTTAAGTGAGACTAAGATGCAGATCCATAACATGTATCTTCACATGGATTTTTAAGTGTAGCAGTTGTGGAACATACAGAGTAAATAGAGATTGTCCTTAATGTACCTCCACATAGAATGGATAAAAAAATGTTATGATGCACTGACAGATATTTTAATAGAAGCTGGAATGCAATGCAACATACTGCTTGTTAGCCCACAGATTGTACAAGCAGCCCACATCCCGTTTTACAAGATTGGACCAGAGTATCATAGTGGGCTGACAGACCTATTAATGATATCCAAGACTGATCAGAGCCAAATCAGGCAGTGCAAATACACACACACAAACACATATGTAAGCACTACACACAATTCATCAGAAAAACTACACACAGGATAAAGACTGATATACAGTAATGCAGAATGTGCAGAGGGGCATTTAATGTGAAGCACAAACAATATGTGATTTGTGTGCGGGGAAGCAGGTTCATGTGGGGCGAAGCTGAAAGCGAGAGGCTGGCCTGCAGGCGGACAATGCACCATCTGAAGTTACGCTACAGCTGCAACAAGACACACAAGGCCGTCAAGTTCTCTTTCTGACACACCGACTGCGATCACGCTAGAGCTGTGCAGGGCCAGGAGACTCTTGCTCTCTCTCAAGCTGACAGGCGACAAGAGCCTGAGGAGGACCCAGCTCCGGTAAAATAAAGTGAGGCTGTGAAAGACCTCCGTGGGTATCTGTGGATTTAAAACCAACTCTGAATTTTTAAGTGTTCCTTGAGTAAGACGAATCAATAGCACACACTGTCAAAAATAAGCCAATGAGGAAAGGGGAGGCATGAATCAGGGCTTGTTCATCTCAGGTGTAATAATCCTATTGACTGGTAATGTCATTTAAAAGCTTAAATTACATTATCGATCAATAGGATACACACTCCTGAGTCCAACAAGTTGAGTTCCAATATTATATTTTCTTTCGTACACTGGTGTGTGTTCTTGGGGAGTACTTAGACTCCTATCGACACGTGGCACCATGTGACTCTGATATGCTGGAGAGACATTTAATTGGTTCTGCTATTGCAGAAATCCACTTAAAATTGATGAAAAAATGAATTACCTTTGCTAGTCAAGCATTTCAGACCAATATAACATCAAACTCAGACTAGAAGTGAGCAATAGAGCGAATAAATGAATCTACCCCCAGAGAAACATTTCCTTCCTCGTCTTCTGAGAGCAAGGGAGCATGCAGGAAGTTGAATTATGGGAATTTTTTTTTTAATGGAAAAGAATCATTAAGGGTTGGCTAACAACGCTGAAGATTATTTCAAGCTAATAGGCTAAATGGTGAAGTTGAATTTCTTTGAAGTTCTCCAACCAGAGAATGTACACACACAATATCATTTGTCATTTGTTAAATGGCTGCCAAAAGTGTGAGGCTTTCCTCATTACAAAGCAGGGGAAGGAAATTTGCAATTTGCATTCATTATGAAAAGGCCAGGGCTAGAACATGGCATGGCGGGCTGTGAAAAGCTGGGAGATTGAATTGTAATTCACAATGAGACAGCCATTGTGGAGAGAGGAATTACATTCATTGGGGCAGCAATTTGGCAAAGTAATTGAATGAATAAAATAATAGCGTGTTCATAGTACTGCAGTACATTCTCTTCTAATGTATTCTTAATACTCTGATTAATGGGGGATATCAGAGAGCGAGCAATGCGCATGCATGTGTATGCATGAGTATGTATGCATGTATGTGCATTTGTGTCTGTCTGTTCATCATAATCATGGCTGCTTGTTACTGCCTATTATGTGAAATAATGGCACTCAATCTTGTCTAAAGTCATTATGGCACTATTGTCCTTGTAATGAGATTTGCCATTCAATTATGACAATCATACTGCATCATGTGTAACATGTTTTCCCACTTTTCCTCTGATGGAGGTCATGGCATCACTTGATCTGTGTGTAACGTAGCCAGTGTTAATAAAGGTATCAGATGTGGCTCCAGCCACTCACTCACCTCAGCGTCGTCCACCCACTTGTGGTCCATTTGAAACTTCTCTGCTTCTGTTGCCAGTCTCTGAGAAAAGAGGAGAGAGAGGGAAGGGCGAATGAGAGAGTGTGGGAAGAGAAATACAATATATCAACCCACGTTATTAATAAGATATCCATTTAAAAATTTATAACTGAAGATTTTTTGGCTGTTGGGCTTCATTGCTGTCAACTCCACATTAGCCTCAACATTCACTTCAGCCGAAGAAAACAGTTTTTGCAGGAGCTGATGTAGGAATTTAGCCACTGGCTAGTCAGCGAAATAATTTTCTGTCCCCTGGTACCTTACATTAAACCTACCATGCCACCAGAAATTACAGAAGATCATATAACAGAGTTACATGTTAACTCATGACATCTAACCCTGTGGCAGCTAATACAGGAAAGGCTTTTGAAGGGAAAACACCTAATTTCCTCTCAGCACCTGCACATATGAATTAGGGCTGGCTGTGACACAACGCTGTGCTAAAATTAGACACCCACCTACTCCATCTCGTCCCAGATTTGGTCCTAATGACTAGGTTAATGGGTTTATAATGGGGGCCCAGCTTTTAATCTGTACCTGGTCCAGAAACACACTGTACTATTAATTTCCCCTGGGAAATATCAAATCCAATTCCTCCTGCTTGTGTGAATGGCACTATGGGTTTCGAGTCACACAGAAAGAGTAGAGACTTGACAGGGGCAAAGGAGTAAATTAATTTAAAAAATGAGAGGAGGAGGGGGATGTGAGAAAAAAATGAATTGAAATGAAATTACACAAGACAGTAACAAAAATCAGAGAGGCAGAACAAAGCCCTTATTTTTGATTTTGGAATGGCGGATTACATTCCACAATATCTCAAATAATAATAAGCAACGCTACTACTGCTAAGCCTCAAAATCTCAGACCTATTATATTGATATCATTGCAACTACACAACAAGATCAGCACACATAATTAATCTGATTAGCTAATCAGAGAGAGAGAGAGAGAGATCAGTTCCTCCACATTGCTTTGCGAGTACGTTTTTTATTTCTGGGGGGGGGGAGGTTTGGCAATACTGATGTGTTAAGCCTCGCTGGTGTAATTATCTTCCCTTGTGGGGGCATAGATGACCAAATTACTGCTTTTGCTAATTGACTGAACATATGAATATATGAATATTAGTATAGAGTGGGGATGTCACTGTGTAGTGTCTATGCGGCACAAATTGAGAAGTTATTTGGAAATATGAATGAGGGTCACCAATTATTTTCAGGTCAAGCCCAGTCGGTTGTATACACATCAGGCCAAGAACCCCAATTTGATAAGATTTTGTCTGATCCCTGATTTGAGAAGATTGATATGATTTAGTACAGAATTTAATCTGTTTATTAAAAGACATAGGAGGGACCGCAGATCAAAACCAACATTCTCATGACATCCTCCTGATGTCAAATGAATGAACAAAAAAAAGTGAAATGCAACTAGTCATTATTTTGTTGGCGTCCCCCTGGTGCGCACACAGGACCAAACATCAGAATCAGGCCAAATGTTCACAGGAGACAAGCCAAGTCAAGAGAGAGAAACTTTTCATAACAGCATCATTTTTTTTCCCAACATGCTCATCAAAATTGGCTATGAACCCCCAAAAGCCTTTAAAAAACACACATTTTCACAGTCACAGCAACAGCACCAAAAGTAACATTTTACAGCCTGTCTTTGCTCCTTCCTGCAGTTATTTTTTTCCTTTCTCAAACAGACGGATGACAACCTGTGTCCAAGCCCCCTTTTCCGTCTAGGCAAGTGGCACTGAGCTAACAGTTTGATAATGAAACCCCTCCTGCAGATTTGGCTTCAGACAACTCATTATGCTCATACAACGTACCGGCCTATGATGCACGCTGGGAGCCGACGCACAAGCGGTTTGAGACGCCGTTAGCTTGACAGTCTCTCTGCTTGTGTCTCATTAGGGGGAATTTTAACAGCGGTTGTCAGAGATGGTGGGGGCTTGTGGCTAGCGAGGGGGCAAAGGTGAAATGGGACTGTGTATGTGTCTGTCAGGTTATACCGAGACAGAAAGGCATTACTGTATTTTGAATGCTAAACGGTATTTGTGTGTGATGTTTGTGTGTGTAAATACATGCCTGCTGGCAGGGGGGAAAAAATTGGGCTGCGTTAAAATGACATTTCTGGTAGTCATCTTGGCCAGTTTGCAGGCCGCCATCCCAGCATGATGTTTTCAAGTCAATGTGCATCAGTGCAGCAGCATTTCTAGTTTGCTGAGGAATATGGGCTGCGACAGTTGGGTTTAGACAGTGCTCTTTTTACTGCATGCACAAACAAACCAAACATTCAAACATCGCTACACACACACACACACACACCCACTCATAATACATAAGTTCAAGCGCCCCTTTGAATTTAGTTGCTCCAGAGGATAAACACATTTGGTGACAAACAACTTCAAGAGAGGATTTGAATTCAGAATTTGCATTGCAATAGATAATATAGAAAATGTGTCGAGAGGCTTTAAATGAAACTGGTCAGGCAGTATCTGTTCTTACACAGACGTCCAGGCATTTAGCCATAGGTGCAAAAGACATATTGGAGTGTGTGTTTCAATCAGTCTAATAAAGGCTGATGCTGTGATTGCAAGCCCATCAATAGTGATTGACTGGGAAACTCTGGTAGCATTCCTAGTCAATTGCAAAGCATTATCAAATGAATGAAATACAGTAAAAGGTCAAGAGGTTGCTGGTTGATTTGACTGTGTGTGTTCCTGCAGCTGAGATGAAATTAACAAAGCAAATTGCCCATATGCATGCCATTTACATAGTATTGATAAACGCCTACACAGCTTGTCAAGTTGAATGAATTAATGTTTGACAGTTTTGAAAAAAAAAATCCATAGATAGAAGTAATACATTAAATAGTAATAGATTACTGTCTGCCAGCAAGTGCAGGGGAGTGAAAGCAGAAGACAGGCAAGATGATACAAAAACAAGAAAAAGAAAAGAAAGGATTATCCACTCCTGTGATTATTCTGATGAGCTCAAAATGAATGAGATCAGCTCGACAAAACATTTCAACTCATCAAACAGCTTTACATTTAAATGGAAAAAGTCATCACTACATATGAACAGTAATTGCTGCCAGAACTTCCGCCTCTAATTAAAGTGATACTGTGTAAGTCGACCTGTTTAAATGTTACAACATAACTAATCCTATAAATTCACATGATCTTCGTGGACCAGACTGGATCATGCACAACATCTGCCCATCGATCCTTGACTATTATTTTATTCTTTCATTAAGATCTGATTCCTTTGCTGAATCAATTTAATTTGAAATGTTTAAAGTACAAGCAGATATAGTAAAAACCTGCTGACCACCCTATATTTGTGTCCACTCAGCCAACAATTACAGCTGTCGGGACAGATTTCCAACAGCTGTACATGCACTCTCCCTCTCTCCCTCTCTCACACACAGACACACACACACACACACACACACACACACACACACATACAGGAGCAGATGTTCATTAGTGAGGTCGTCTATGGCAGATCAAGGGGCAAGGGTCAAAAGTCAGCAGGTGCTACAGGCTCTTCCGCTCTCCATCTGCACTTTGATGTCCATTCCAACAGAAAAAAAAAATCTCCATAGCGCAGTCTAACTAATGAGAAACAATAAGTGCTCCAAAAATACAGGCAAGCTAATGAGCTGGCATAAAATTGATACAGTAGCAGCAGGCTGGCTAACGAGCTGCTATAGAACGGCTGATGTATTGCAGAGTTACAGGACAGATAATGAACGTGACGAAAGCCTTGTTCATGCTTTCTGTGTAGCACGTTAGCTCTGCACGACGAACACAGACGTACCTTGGCGTTCACGCTTCTCCTGCTGTAATGATGTCCGCAAGCCTGAAAACTCTGGTACTTTGATAGGGCGGAAGAAAAATTCAGCTTTCGAGAAAAGAAACCAGCTGGAATCAGCCAGTGTTTGTGGCCCCTTTCAGTTTCTGCATCAAGCATGAACCAGGTTTAGCTCATGCGGTACAAGCTAGCATTTCCAAAGCTTGGCTATGAGAGTCTGAGAAGGATCTTTAAGTGAACATAGAGTAATTTACTGGCACATGTACTGGAAAAAAGAAGAGGTAGGTTAAAGAAGAAAGACAAGAAAAACTAGAGAGACAAAGAAGCTGAAAAAAGTTGAGTTGAGTTACTAACAGGACGGCTGTTTTATGAGCTCCAAATGTCCGGTTTATAGCCTATCCCCATAAATCCATCACGTTAACTAGTACAGAATGTGTGTGTGTGTGTGTGTGTGTGTGTGTGTGTGGTGTGTGTGTGTGCGTTTGAATGATCCCTACTGTAATGCTAGTGTTTAATCTCCTACTGAGGTAACACCCACAAATTTTTCATCAGTTTTTTTGGAGGGACAGTTTATGCTGCAAGTATGGGGATTTCTGTGGAGCTTTTCCTGCTACTGTTCCTCTGCCACTAAAACAAACCAACTTCACACAGCACAGAACAGTAGCCAAAAGCAAATTAAAACTATCTTAAGAAATATATAGTGAGCCAAAAGTGAATAAATGAATCATCATATGTCATTGAACACATTCTGGATTTGTATACCAAAAAAACTTTTGAACAGAATAAAAGTGGCAAAAAAATGAAGGATTACTGCTATTATGATTCTTTATATTGCTATAATTATGAAGACTCTGGGTTACTTTTTTGAGTTATTTCCTCTCACGCAGGCGCAGAGCGTGCATGTATGCTGACCATCAGCTGCTGTCTGTGTGGTGTGTTCATGGACAACTTTTAGCAGGAGACTTGAGGCGACCCAAAGCGATCTGCCTCGGTTACCGCCAGTTTGATGTCATCTTGCTGTGTGCTTGCCCGAGGAAAGAGTCAAAGAGAGAGAAACCAAGAAAATACCATTTTGTGTGTGTGTGTGTTTGTGTCTTCCAATCAGTGTAAACGCACATGCCCAGTGGGGAACCTCTCAATATTACCCCAATCTCTCTAGCCCCTCATCGCCGCTGCGGTTCTGTTCTGAGTGCTGCCGACCGCTCACATTAAATTGCCATTCAGCGATTGCAGCCTATTGGATGGCGATAACTTTCTCTCCATCTCTGTCAGGCTTTACAGTGCTCTCTCCCTGTGGCGTCTTATTAGGGGATGATGGGGGAGAACGGGTCCTGTGATCAATCACAGTTATCATCAAGTTATCAAGGGGAAAGATTTGTCTCATGTGGACGAGCATTCAGCTGTAAGTGCACGGGAGGAAGGGGAGAGATAAGCAGGAGAGATGAATGCCAATATACTCGTTCACTCACTCACTCACTCACACAGACATGCAGCCTTTCGGCCTCCATTCTTAGAGCATTTGATTATTCATTTGAAATGAGAAGATACTGAACTATGAGCGTAAGCAGCACACACACACATACATATTATACACGCTTGCTTTTCTGACACACGTTCCTGGCAGCTTGATTAGAGTGAGTAGTCATGCCAGGAGAAACCACACACACACGCACGCACACACACACACACACACACACCTGCCATCTCATTGATGTGTAAGGAGGCAAGGGAGAGCAGAGGAAACATGAGCATCTGCTGTTGTGACTGGCAACACTTTAGTCAGATCTATCCTGCTCAGCCTGTAGGGAGCCAGGAGAGAGAAAGAGGGAGAGAGAGAGAGAGAGAGAAACATGCATTTGCACACGTATGCACACTCAGACTGGATTGCACATGGACACAGAAACATGAAAAGAAAACAGCTGGAAGTGCGTACGAGTAAACGTAATTTGGTGAAGATGACCAGATCTACTCGGGAAAGTCTCACATCCACTTGGTTGACTGACACGGCACAATCTCCTATCAGCGCGAGCCTTTTAAGCAGGAAATAATCCGTGTCAAAACTTCCCAGGAAACAACTTGTTAGAGACTGGCACTAGTCTCTCTCTATCCGTGGCTGTGTGTCGTTTTGACAGCTCATCTCTCCTCCAGCAAGCTCTTCCAACCCTGCACGCTATCTGTGTGCCAGCCGGCTGCAAACAACTCCCAATTACAGCCGCACGCCGCTGCCGTGTTGACATGACACACAAACACACACACACACATATACATCATCGCTGCACACAAACACACGAACAAAGACAACACATTTTTCTTCCATCAGCTATGCAGGGAGGGGAGCCGGCGGGTTGTGTCATCTGTGTGGCCTGCCACACTTTTCGGCAGGTTTATTTGTGGAGCCCAGCGAGAGTC